>JAHSUH010004084.1:0-14485 GCA_025388415.1 Cynanchum wilfordii
AAACTATAAAAAACCTAAACTTTAAAATCTTGGACCCTAATCCTAAAACCCATATAAAAATAGTCAAATGAATTTTTAAAAGAATAGTTTTTTGAAAAAAAAAAAGTATTAAATAAAAAATCATATTTTAAATTCATTTTGAAAAGAAGGAATATTTTTAAAAAAAAAAAAATTATCCGAGAAAAAGACGAAGATTTATTAAAATATAAAATTAATAATTTTGAAAAGAAAAAAAAAAGAAATTGGAATAAAAAACATATTTAAAAAAATTTTTTTTTTTTCTAAAAATAGATAGAGAGTAAATGGTAAACAGGATTAAGAACGGAAAAAGGAAACAGAAAAAAGGAGAAAAATGGAAAAAGAGTAAAGGGCAAAGAAGAAAAAGAGAAAGGATAAAAGGGCAAAAGGGTAAAGGTAAGAGGGGTGAACGGCAAAAACCCCAAACCCTAAACCCTAGAGCCTAGACCCTAAACTTTAAACCCTAATCCCAAACCCTAAAATTTAAACCCTATAGCCTAGACCTTAAACCCTATATTAAAAATGAAGTCAAATAAAATTTTAAAACAAAGGTATTTTGGATGAAAAAAAAAAAAAAAAAAAAAAAAAAAAAATCATATTTTAAATTCATTTTTAAAAGAATGATATTTTTGAAGAAAAAAAATTTTGAAAAAAAAAGTATTTTATTCATATTTTAAAATCATTTTGAAAAGAAGGATATTATGTGTAAAAAAAAATTATTAAAAGACCAAGATTTATTAGAATAAAAAATATATAATTTTTGAAGGGAAAAAAGAGAGAAAATGGAATAAAAATATATTTAAAATAATTTTTTTTTAAAAATAGGTAGGGAGTAAAGGACAAAAGGGTAAAAGGACAAAGGGCAAAAAGAAAAGGGGAAAAAAAAAAAAAAAAAAAAGGAAAAAAAGAAAAGGAAAAAGGGCAAAAGAGGAAAAAACTAGTAAAGGGCAAACGATAATGGTAAGAGGGTGAACGACAAACACTCTAAACCCTAAACCCTAGAACCGATACCTAAAACCCTAAACTATAAAAAACCCTAAACTTTAAAATCTTGACCCTAATCCTAAAACCTATATAAAAAATGTAGTCAAATGAATTTTTTTAAAAGAAAGCTATTTTTGAAAAAAAAAATATTAAATAAAAAATCATATTTTAAATTCATTTTGAAAAGAGGAATATTTTTTAAAAAAAAAATTATCCGAGGAAAAAGACGAAGATTTATTAAAATATAAAATTAATAATTTTGAAAAGAAAACAAGAGAGAAATTGGAATTAAAAAACATATTTAAAATAATTTTTTTTCTAAAAATAGATAGAGAGTAAATGGTAACAGGATTAAGAGAAAAAAAAAAAAAAAAAAAAAAAAAAAAAGGGTAAGGGGAAAAGAGAAAAAAAGAAGGATTAAAGGGCAAAAGGGTAAGGGTAAGAGGGTGAACGGCAAACACCCTAAACCCTAAACCCTAGAGCCTAGACCCTAAACTTTAAACCCTAATCCCAAACCCTAAAATTTAAACCCTATAGCCTAGACCTTAAACCCTATATTAAAAATGAAGTCAAATAAAATTTTTAAAACAAAGGTATTTTGGATAAGAAAAAAAGAAAAAAAAAAAAAAATCATATTTTAAATTCATTTTTAAAAGAATGATATTTAAATGAAAAAAAAATTTAAGAAAAAAAAGTATTTTATTCATATTTTAAAATCATTTTGAAAAGAAGGATATTGTTGAAAAAAAAATTATTAAAAGACCAAGATTTATTAGAATAAAAAATATATAATTTTGAAGGGAAAAAAGAGAGAAAATGGAATAAAAATATATTTAAAATAAAATTTTTTTCTAATAGATAGGGAGTAAAGGACAAAAGGAAAAAAAAGAAAAAGGGCAAAAAGTAAGGGAAAAATTGCAAAGGACAAAATAAAAAAAAAAAAAGAAAAGGAAAAAGGGCAAAAGAGAAAAAACTAGTAAAGGGCAAACGGTAATGGTAAGAGGGTGAACGACAAACACTCTAAACCCTAAACCCTAGAACCGATACCTAAAACCCTAAACTATAAAAACCTAAACTTTAAAATCTTGACCCTAATCCTAAAACCTATATAAAAATGTAGTCAAATGAATTTTTAAAAGAAAGCTATTTTTGAAAAAAAAAGTATTAAATAAAAAATCATATTTTAAATTCATTTTGAAAAGAGGAATATTTTTTAAGAAAAAAAATTATCCGAGGAAAAAGACGAAGATTTATTAAAATATAAAATTAATAATTTTGAAAAGAAAACAAGAGAGAAATTGGAATAAAAAACATATTTAAAAATATTTTTTTTTTAAAAATAGATAGAGAGAAAAAAAATAAAAAGGAAAAGGGAAGGGAGGAAAGAAAAAAGAAAAAAAAAAAAAAAAGGGTAAAGGGAAAAAGAGTAAAAGAGAAGGATTAAAGGCAAAGGCGTAAGGGTAAGAGGGAGCGGGAAAAACCCTAAACCCTAAACCCTAGAGCCTAGACCCTAAACTTTAAACCCTAATCCCAAACCCTAAAATTTAAACCCTATAGCCTAGACCTTAAACCCTATATTAAAAATGAAGTCAAATAAAATTTTAAAACAAAGGTATTTTGGATGAAAAAAAAAAAAAGTAAAAAAAAAAAAATCATATTTTAAATTCATTTTTAAAAGAATGATATTTTTGGAAAAAAAAAAAAATTAAAAAAAAAAAGTATTTTATTCATATTTTAAAATCATTTTGAAAAGAAGGATATTGTTAAAAAAAAATTATTAAAAGACCAAGATTTATTAGAATAAAAAATATATAATTTTGAAGGAAAAAAAAGGAAAAAAAAAAAAAAAAAAATATATATAAAATAATTTTTTTCTCTAAAAAAATAAAGGACAAAAGTAAAAGGAAAAAAGGACAAAGGGCAAAAGGTAAGGGGAAAAATTGGACAAAAGAGAAAAAAAAAAAAAAAAAAAAGGGCAAAAGAGGAAAAAAACTAGTAAAGGGCAAACGGTAATGGTAAGAGGGTGAACGACAAACACTCTAAACCCTAAACCCTAGAACCGATAACCTAACCAAAACCCTAAACTATAAAAACCTAAACTTTAAAATCTTGACCCTAATTCCAAAAACCTATATAAAAATGTAGTCAAATGAATTTTTAAAAGAAAGCTATTTTTAAAAAAAAAAGTATTAAATAAAAAATCATATTTTAAATTCATTTTGAAAAGAAGAGAATTTTTTTAAAAAAAAAATTATCCGAGGAAAAAGACGAAGATTTATTAAAATATAAAATTAATAATTTTGAAAAGAAAACAAGAGAGAAATTGGAATAAAAAACATATTTAAAATAAATTTTTTTTTTCTAAAAATAGATAGAGAGTAAATGGAAATAGGAAAAAAAAAAAAAAAAAAAAAGAAAAAAAAGGAAAAAATTGGAAAAGGGTAAAGGGCAAAAGAAGTAAAAGAGAAGGATTAAAGTGCAAAAGGGTAAGGGTAAGAGGGTGAACGACAAAAAACCCTAAACCCTAAACCCTAGACCCTAAACTTTAAACCCTAATCCCAAACCCTAAAATTTAAACCCTATAGCCTAGACCTTAAACCCTATATTAAAAATGAAGTCAAATAAAATTTTAAAACAAAGGTATTTTGGATGGAAAAAAAAAAAGTAGAAAAAAAAAAAAATCATATTTTAAATTCATTTTTAAAAGAATGATATTTTTGAAGAAAAAAAAATTTAAGAAAAAAAAGTATTTTATTCATATTTTAAAATCATTTTGAAAAGAAGGATATTGTTGAAAAAAAAATTATTAAAAGACCAAGATTTATTAGAATAAAAAATATATAATTTTGAAGGGAAAAAAAGAGAAAATGTGGAATAAAAATATATTTAAAATAATTTTTTTTCTAAAAATAGGTAGGGAAAAAAGGAAAAAAGGGAAAAAGAAAAAAGGGAAAAGGTAAGGGGAAAAATTGAAAAGGAAAAAAGGAAAAAAAAAAAAAAAAAAAGGGCAAAAGAGGAAAAAACTAGTAAAGGGCAAACGATAATGGTAAGAGGGTGAACGACAAACACTCTAAACCCTAAACCCTAGAACCGATACCCTAAAACCCTAAACTATAAAAAACCTAAACTTTAAAATCTTGACCCTAATCCTAAAACCTATATAAAAATGTAGTCAAATGAATTTTTAAAAGAAAGCTATTTTTGAAAAAAAAAGTATTAAATTAAAAAATAATATTTTAAATTAATTTGAAAAGAGGAATATTTTTTAAGAAAAAAAATTATTCGAGGAAAAAGACGGAAATTTTTTAAAAAAAAAAATTAAAAATTTTGAAAAGAAAACAAGAGAGAAATTGGAATAAAAACACATATTTAAAATTTTTTTTTCTAAATAGATAGAGAGTAAATGGTAACAGGATTAAAAAAAAAAAAAAAAAAAAGGAAAAAAGGGTAAAAATGGAAAAGGGTAAAGGGCAAAAGAGTAAAAGAGAAGGATTAAAGTGCAAAAGGGTAAGGGTAAGAGGGTGAACGGCAAACACCCTAAACCCTAAACCCTAGAGCCTAGACAAAATTAAACCCCAACCACCCTAAACTTTAAACCCTATAGCCTAGACCTTAAACCCTATATTAAAAATGAAGTCAAATAAAATTTTAAAACAAAGGTATTTTTTTTGAAAAAAAAAAAGTAGTAAATAAAAAAATCATATTTTAAATTCATTTTTAAAAGAATGATATTTTTGAAGAAAAAAAAAATTTTAAAAAAAAAAGTATTTTATTCATATTTTAAAATCATTTTGAAAAGAAGGATATTGTTGAAAAAAAATTTATTAAAAGACCAAGATTTATTAGAATAAAAAATATATAATTTTGAAGAAAAAAAGAGAGAAAATGGAATAAAAACATATTTAAAATAATTTTTTTCAATAATAAATAGGGAGTAAAGGAAAACAAAAGGGTAAAAGGACAAAAGGGCAAAAGGTAAGGGGAAAAATTGCAAAGGAAAAAAAGGAAAAAAAAAAAAGGAAAAAGGGCAAAAGAGGAAAAAACTAGTAAAGGGCAAACGATAATGGTAAGAGGGTGAACGACAAACACTCTAAACCCTAAACCCTAGAACCGATACCTAAAACCCTAAACTATAAAAACCTAAACTTTAAAATCTTGACCCTAATCCTAAAACCTATATAAAAATGTAGTCAAATGAATTTTTAAAAGAAAGCTATTTTTGAAAAAAAAAAAAAAATAAAAAAAAAAACAATTTTTAAATTCATTTTGAAAAAGAATAATTTTTTTAAAAAAAAATTAAAAGAAAAAGAAGAAGATTTTTTAAAAAATAAAAAATAAAAAATTTGAAAAGAAAACAAGAGAGAAATTGGAATAAAAACAATATTTAAAATAATTTTTTTTCTAAAAATAGATAGAGAGTAAATGGTAACAGGATTAAGAGAAAAAAAAAAAGGAAAAAAGGTAAAAATGGAAAAGGGTAAAGGGAAAAAAAAAAAAAAAAGGAATAAAGTTAAAAAAGGAAAAGGTAAGAGGGTGAACACAAAACCCTAAACCCTAAACCTAGCCTAGACCCTAAACTTTAAACCCTAATCCCAAACCCTAAACTTTAAACCCCTATAGCCTAGACCTTAAACCCTATATTAAAAATGAAGTCAAATAAAATTTTAAAACAAAGGTATTTTGGAGAAAAAAAAAAAGAGTAAAAAAAAAAATCATATTTTAAATTCATTTTTAAAAGAATGAAAATTTTAAAAAAAAAAAATTTTTAAAAAAAAAAGTATTTTATTCATATTTTAAAATCATTTTTGAAAAGAAGGATATTGTTGAAAAAAAAATTATTAAAAGACCAAGATTTATTAGATAAAAAATATATAATTTTTTTGAGGAAAAAAGAGAGAAAATGGAATAAAAATATATTTAAAATAATTTTTTTTCTAAAAATAGGTAGGGAGTAAAGGACAAAAGGGTAAAAGGACAAAGAGAAAAAGGTAAGGGAAAAATTGCAAAGGACAAAATGGAAAAAAAGAAAAGGAAAAAGGGCAAAAGAGGAAAAAAACTAGTAAAGGGCAAACGGTAATGGTAAGAGGGTGAACGACAAACACTCTAAACCCTAAACCCTAGAACCGATACCTAAAACCCTAAACTATAAAAACCTAAACTTTAAAATCTTGACCCTAATCCTAAAACCTATATAAAAATGTAGTCAAATGAATTTTTAAAAGAAAGCTATTTTTGAAAAAAAAGTATTAAATAAAAAATCATATTTTAAATTCATTTTGAAAAGAGGAATATTTTTTAAAAAAAAAATTATCCGAGGAAAAAGACGAAGATTTATTAAAATATAAAATTTAATAAAATTTTGAAAAAAAAAAAAAAGAGAAATTGGAATAAAAAAAATATTATTAAAAATTTTTTTTTAAAAATAGATAGAGAGTAAATAAGAACAGGATTAAGAGAAAAAAGGAAACGAAAAAAAGGAAAAATGGAAAAGGGTAAAGGGCAAAAGGAGTAAAAGAGAAGGATTAAAGTGCAAAAGGGTAAGGGTAAGAGGGTGAACGCACAAACACCCTAAACCCTAAACCCTAGACCCTAGACCCTAAACTTTAAACCCTAATCCCAAACCCTAAAATTTAAACCCTATAGCCTAGACCTTAAACCCTATATTAAAAATGAAGTCAAATAAAATTTTAAAACAAAGGTATTTTGGATGAAAAAAAAAAAAAAAAAAAAAAAAAAAAAAATCATTTTTTAAAGATTCATTTTTAAAAGAATGATATTTTTGAAAAAAAAAAGATGTATTTTATTCATATTTTAAAATCATTTTGAAAAGAAGGATATTGTTGTAAAAAAAAATTATTAAAAGACCAAGATTTATTAGAATAAAAAATATATAATTTTGAAGGAAAAAAAGAGAAAATGGAATAAAAACATATTTAAAATAATTTTTTTTCTAAAAATAGGTAGGGAGTAAAGGACAAAAGGGTAAAAGGACAAAGGGCAAAAGGTAAGGGGAAAAATTGCAAAGGACAAAATGGTAAAAAAAGAAAAGGAAAAAGGGCAAAAGAGGAAAAAAACTAGTAAAGGGCAAACGGTAATGGTAAGAGGGTGAACGACAAACACTCTAAACCCTAAACCCTAGAACCGATACCTAAAACCCTAAACTATAAAAACCTAAACTTTAAAATCTTGACCCTAATCCTAAAACCTATATAAAAATGTAGTCAAATGAATTTTTAAAAGAAAGCTATTTTTGAAAAAAAAGAATTAAAAAAAAAATAAATTTTAAAATTATTTTGAAAAAGAATATTTTTTTAAAAAAAAAATTTTCCAAGAAAAAAAAAAAAATTTTTTAAAAAAAAAAAAAAATAATTTTGAAAAGAAAAAAAGAGAGAAATTGGAATAAAAAACATATTTAAAAAAAAATTTTTTTCTAAAAATAGATAGAGAGTAAATGGTAACAAGATTAAAAAAAAAAAAAAAGAAAAAAGGGTAAAAATGGAAAAGGGTAAAGGGCAAAAGAGTAAAAAGAGAAGGATTAAAGTGCAAAAGGGTAAGGGTAAGAGGGTGAACGGCAAACACCCTAAACCCTAAACCCTAGAGCCTAGACCCTAAACTTTAAACCCTAATCCCAAACCCTAAACTTTAAACCCTATAGCCTAGACCTTAAACCCTATATTAAAAATGAAGTCAAATAAAATTTTAAAACAAAGGTATTTTGGATGAAAAAAAAAAAAGTATTAAATAAAAAAAATCATATTTTAAATTCATTTTTAAAAGAATGATATTTTTGAAGAAAAAAAAAATTTTAAAAAAAAAAGTATTTTATTCATATTTTAAAATCATTTTGAAAAGAAGGATATTGTTGAAAAAAAAATTATTAAAAGACCAAGATTTATTAGAATAAAAAAATATATAATTTTGAAGGAAAAAAAGGAGAAAATGGAATAAAAACATATTTAAAAATAATTTTTTTCTAAAAATAGGTAGGGAAAGGACAAAAAAAGAAAAAAGGAAAAAGGGCAAAAAGGTAAGGGGAAAAATTGCAAAAAGGACAAAAAAAAAAAAAAAAAAAAAAAAAAAGGAAAAAAAAAAAAAAACTAGTAAAGGGCAAACGGTAATGGTAAGAGGGTGAACGACAAACACTCTAAACCCTAAACCCTAGAACCGATACCTAAAACCCTAAACTATTAAAAACCTAAACTTTAAAATCTTGACCCTAATCCTAAAACCTATATAAAAATGTAGTCAAATGAATTTTTTTTAAAAAAAAAAATTTTAAAAAAAAAAAAAAAAAAAAAAAAAAAATTTAATTTAAATTTTTTTAAAAAGAGAATATTTTTAAAAAAAAAATTATCCGAGGAAAAAGACGAAGATTTATTAAAATATAAAATTAATAATTTTGAAAAGAAAACAAGAGAGAAATTGGAATAAAAAACATATTTAAAATAAATTTTTTTTTTAAAAATAGATAGAGAGTAAATGGTAACAGGATTAAGAGCAAAAAGGAAAAGGACAAAAGGGTAAAAATGGAAAAGGGTAAAGGGCAAAAGAGTAAAAAGAGAAGGATTAAAGTGCAAAAGGGTAAGGGTAAGAGGGTGAACGGCAAACACCCTAAACCCTAAACCCTAGACCCTAAACTTTAAACCCTAATCCCAAACCCTAAACTTTAAACCCTATAGCCTAGACCTTAAACCCTATATTAAAAATGAAGTCAAATAAAATTTTTAAAACAAAGGTATTTTGGATGAAAAAAAAAAAAGTAGTAAATAAAAAAATCATATTTTAAATTCATTTTTAAAAGAATGATATTTTTGAAGAAAAAAAAAATTTGAAAAAAAAAAAGTATTTTATTCATATTTTAAAATCATTTTGAAAAGAAGGATATTGTTGAAAAAAAAATTATTAAAAGACCAAGATTTATTAGAATAAAAAATATATAATTTTGAAGGGAAAAAAGAGAGAAAATGGAATAAAAACATATTTAAAATAATTTTTTTTCTAAAAATAGGTAGGGAGTAAAGGACAAAAGGGTAAAAGGACAAAGGGCAAAAGGTAAGGGGAAAAATTGCAAAGGACAAAATGGTAAAAAAAGAAAAGGAAAAAGGGCAAAAGGAGAAAAAACTAGTAAAGGGCAAACGGTAATGGTAAGAGGGTGAACGACAAACACTCTAAACCCTAAACCCTAGAACCGATACCTAAAACCCTAAACTATAAAAACCTAAACTTTAAAATCTTGACCCTAATCCTAAAACCTATATAAAAATGTAGTCAAATGAATTTTTTAAAAGAAAGCTATTTTTGAAAAAAAAGTATTAAATAAAAAAATCATATTTTAAATTCATTTTGAAAAGAAGAATATTTTTTAAGAAAAAAATTATCCAGGAGAAAAGACGAAGATTTATTAAAATATAAAATTAATAATTTTGAAAAGAAAACAAGAGAGAAATTGGAATTAAAAACATATTTAAAATAATTTTTTTATCTAAAAATAGATAGAGAGTAAATGGTAACAGGATTAAGAGCAAAAGGGAAACGGACAAAAGGGTAAAAATGGAAAAGGGTAAAGGGCAAAAGAGTAAAAAGAGAAGGATTAAAGTGCAAAAGGGTAAGGGTAAGAGGGTGAACGGCAAACACCCTAAACCCTAAACCCTAGAGCCTAGACCCTAAACTTTAAAAACCCTAATCCCAAACCCTAAACTTTAAAACCCTATAGCCTAGACCTTAAACCCTATATTAAAAATGAAGTCAAATAAAATTTTAAAACAAAGGTATTTTGGATGAAAAAAAAAAAGTAGTAAATAAAAAAAATCATATTTTAAATTCATTTTTAAAAGAATGATATTTTTGAAGAAAAAAAATTTAAAAAAAAAAGTATTTTATTCATATTTTAAAATCATTTTGAAAAGAAGGATATTGTTTAAAAAAAAATTATTAAAAGACCAAGATTTATTAGAATAAAAAATATATAATTTTGAAGGAAAAAAAGAGAAAAATGGAATAAAAACATATTTAAAATAAATTTTTTTCTAAAAATAGGTAGGGAGTAAAGGACAAAAGGGTAAAAGAGACAAAGGGCAAAAGGGTAGGGGAAAATTGCAAAGGACAAAATGGTAAAAAAAGAAAAGGAAAAAGGGCAAAAGGAAAAAAAACTAGTAAAGGGCAAACGAGTAATGGTAAGAGGGTGAACGACAAACACTCTAAACCCTAAACCCTAGAACCGATACCTAAAACCCTAAACTATAAAAACCTAAACTTTAAAATCTTGACCCTAATCCTAAAACCTATATAAAAATGTAGTCAAATGAATTTTTAAAAGAAAGCTATTTTTGAAAAAAAATTAAAAAAAAATAAAAAAAAAATTATATTTTAAAATTATTTTGAAAAGAAGAAAATTTTTTTAAAAAAAAATTATCCGAGGAAAAAGACGAAGATTTATTAAAATATAAAATTAATAATTTTGAAAAGAAAACAAGAGAGAAATTGGAATAAAAACATATTTAAAATAATTTTTTTCTAAAAATAGATAGAGAGTAAATGGTAACAGGATTAAGAGCAAAAGGGAAACGGACAAAAGGGTAAAAATGGAAAAGGGTAAAGGGCAAAAGAGTAAAAAGAGAAGGATTAAAGTGCAAAAGGGTAAGGGTAAGAGGGTGAACGACAAACACCCTAAACCCTAGACCCTAGACCCTAAACTTTAAACCCTAATCCCAAACCCTAAACTTTAAACCCTATAGCCTAGACCTTAAACCCTATATTAAAAATGAAGTCAAATAAAATTTTAAAACAAAGGTATTTTGGATGAAAAAAAAAAAGTAGTAAAAAAAAAAATCATATTTTAAATTCATTTTTAAAAGAATGATATTTTTTTGAAAAAAAATTTAAAAAAAAAAGTATTTTATTCATATTTTAAAATCATTTTGAAAAGAAGGATATTGTTGAAAAAAAAATTATTAAAAGACCAAGATTTATTAGAATAAAAAAATTATAATTTTGAAGGGAAAAAAAGAGAGAAAATGGAATAAAAATATATTTAAAATAATTTTATTTTTTTCTAAAAATAGGTAGGGAGTAAAGGACAAAAGGGTAAAAGGACAAAGGGCAAAAGGTAAGGGGAAAAATTGCAAAGGACAAAATGGTAAAAAAAGAAAAGGAAAAAGGGCAAAAGAGGAAAAAAACTAGTAAAGGGCAAACGATAATGGTAAGAGGGTGAACGACAAACACTCTAAACCCTAAACCCTAGAACCGATACCTAAAACCCTAAACTATAAAAACCTAAACTTTAAAATCTTGACCCTAATCCTAAAACCTATATAAAAATGTAGTCAAATGAATTTTTAAAAGAAAGCTATTTTTGAAAAAAAAAGTATTAAATAAAAAATCATATTTTAAATTCATTTTGAAAAGAGGAATATTTTTTAAGAAAAAAAATTATCCGAGGAAAAAGACGAAGATTTATTAAAATATAAAATTAATAATTTTGAAAAGAAAACAAGAGAGAAATTGGAATAAAAAACATATTTAAAATAAATTTTTTTCTAAAAATAGATAGAGAGTAAATGGTAACAGGATTAAGAGCAAAAAAAAAGGAAAAGAAAAAAGGGTAAAAATGGAAAAGGGTAAAGGGGAAAAGAAGAAAAAGAGAAGGATTAAAGTGCAAAAGGGTAAGGGTAAGAGGGTGAACGCAAAAACAAACCCCAAACCCTAAACCCTAGACCCTAAACTTTAAACCCTAATCCCAAACCCTAAAATTTAAACCCTATAGCCTAGACCTTAAACCCTATATTAAAAAAAAAAAAAAAAAAAATTTAAAAAAAAAGTATTTTGTATGAGAAAAAAGTAGTAAATAAAAAAAATCATATTTTAAATTCATTTTTAAAAGAATGATATTTTTGAAGAAAAAAAAAATTTAAAAAAAAAAGTATTTTATTCATATTTTAAAATCATTTTGAAAAGAAGGATATTGTTGAAAAAAAATTATTAAAAGACCAAGATTTATTAGAATAAAAATATATAAAATTTTGAAGGAAAAAAGAGAGAAAATGGAATAAAAACATATTTAAAATAATTTTTTTTCTAAAAATAGGTAGGGAGTAAAGGAGAAAAGGGTAAAAGGAAAAAAGGGCAAAAGGTAAGGGGGAAAATTGCAAAAAGAAAAAAATAAAAAAAAAAAAAGGAAAAAAGGGAAAAGAGGAAAAAACTAGTAAAGGGCAAACGGTAATGGTAAGAGGGTGAAACGACAAACACTCTAAACCCTAAACCCTAGAACCGATACCTAAAACCCTAAACTATAAAAACCTAAACTTTAAAATCTTGACCCTAATCCTAAAACCTATATAAAAATGTAGTCAAATGAATTTTTAAAAGAAAGAATTTTTTTAAAAAAAAAGTATTAAATAAAAAATCATATTTTAAATTCATTTTGAAAAGAAGAATATTTTTAAGAAAAAAAAATTATCCGAGGAAAAAGACGAAGATTTATTAAAATATAAAATTAATAATTTTGAAAAGAAAACAAGAGAGAAATTGGAATAAAAACATATTTAAAATAAAATTTTTTTCTAAAAATAGATAGAGAGTAAATGGTAACAGGATTAAGAGCAAAAGGGAAACGGACAAAAGGGTAAAAATGGAAAAAGGTAAAGGGAAAAAGAGTAAAAGAGAAGGATTAAAGTGCAAAAGGGTAAGGGTAAGAGGGTGAACGGCAAACACAACAAACCTAAACCCTAAACCCTAGAGCCTAGACCCTAAACTTTAAACCCTAATCCCAAACCCTAAACTTTAAACCCTATAGGCATAGACCTTAAACCCTATATTAAAAATGAAGTAAAATAAAATATTTTAAAACAAAGGGTATTTTGGATGAAAAAAAAAGTAGTAAATAAAAAAATCATATTTTAAATTCATTTTTAAAAGAATGATATTTTTGAAGAAAAAAAAAAATAAAAAAAAAAAGTATTTTATTCATATTTTAAAATCATTTTGAAAAGAAGGATATTGTTGAAAAAAAAATTTATTAAAAGACCAAGATTTATTAGAATAAAAAATATATAATTTTGAAGGAAAAAAAGAGAGAAAATGGAATAAAAACATATTTAAAATAATTTTTTTTCTAAAAATAGGTAGGGAGTAAAGGACAAAAGGGTAAAAGGACAAAGGGCAAAAGGTAAGAGGGAAAATTGCAAAGGACAAAAAAAAATGGAAAAAAAGAAAGGGAAAAGGGCAAAGGAGGAAAAAACTAGTAAAAGGGCAAACGGTAATGGTAAGAGGGTGAACGACAAACACTCTAAACCCTAAACCCTAGAACCGATACCTAAAACCCTAAACTATAAAAACCTAAACTTTAAAATCTTGACCCTAATCCTAAAACCCTATATAAAAATGTAGTCAAATGAATTTTTAAAAGAAAGCTATTTTTGAAAAAAAAAAGTATTAAATAAAAAATCATATTTTAAATTCATTTTGAAAAGAAGAATATTTTTTAAGAAAAAAAATTATCCGAGGAAAAAGACGAAGATTTATTAAAATATAAAATTAATAATTTTGAAAAGAAAACAAGAGAGAAATTGGAAATAAAAACATATTTAAAATTAATTTTTTTTCTAAAAATAGATAGAGAGTAAATGGTAGATTAAGAGAAACAAAAGGGAAACGGACAAAAGGGTAAAAATGGAAAAGGGTAAAAAGGGAAAAGAGTAAAAAGAGAAGGATTAAAGTGCAAAAGGTAAGGGTAAGAGGGTGAACGGCAAACACCCTAAACCCTAAACCCTAGAGCCTAGACCCTAAACTTTAAACCCTAATCCCAAACCCTAAACTTTAAACCCTATAGCCTAGACCTTAAACCCTATATTAAAAATGAAGTCAAATAAAATTTTAAAACAAAGGTATTTTGGATGAAAAAAAAAAGTAGTAAATAAAAAAAATCATATTTTAAATTCATTTTTAAAAGAATGATATTTTTGAAGAAAAAAAAATTTGAAAAAAAAAAGTATTTTATTCATATTTTAAAATCATTTTGAAAAGAAGGATATTGTAGAAAAAAAATTATTAAAAGACCAAGATTTATTAGAATAAAAAATATATAATTTTGAAGGGAAAAAAGAGAGAAAATGGAATAAAAATATATTTAAAATAATTTTTTTTCTAAAAATAGGTAGGGAGTAAAGGACAAAAGGGTAAAAGGACAAAGGGCAAAAGGTAAGGGGAAAAATTGCAAAGGACAAAATGGTAAAAAAAGAAAAGGAAAAAGGGCAAAAAAAGGAAAAAACTAGTAAAGGGCAAACGGTAATGGTAAGAGGGTGAACGACAAACACTCTAAACCCTAAACCCTAGAACCGATACCTAAAACCCTAAACTATAAAAACCTAAACTTTAAAATCTTGACCCTAATCCTAAAACCTATATAAAAATGTAGTCAAATGAATTTTTAAAAGAAAGCTATTTTTGAAAAAAAAAAGTATTAAATAAAAAATCATATTTTAAATTC
>JAHSUH010004085.1:0-11033 GCA_025388415.1 Cynanchum wilfordii
TCCATGAATCGGAATCCTGATGCATATAGATACAAATGGTCCAATGGGAGCAAGAATTTCCAGGAATATTTCGTTTCTGAGCAGAAGAGCCGCCTTCAAGTAATGTTTGATCGATTACGTATTAATCAATATTCGATTGATTGGTCTAAGGTTATCGACAAAAAAGATTTGTCTAAGCCACTTCCTTTCTTTTTGTCCAAGTTTCTTGTCTTTTTGTCTAACTCACTTCCTTTTTTCTGCAATCAGTTGTTAGAATCAATAGGTCTTCAAATTGTTCATTTGAAAAAACGGAAACCCTTCTTATTGGATGATCATGATACTTCCCAAAAATCGAAATTCTTGATCAATGGAGGAACAATATCACCATTTTTGTTCAATAAGATACCAAAGTGGATGATTGACTCATTCCATACTAGAAATAATCGCAGGAAATCCTTTGATAACACGGATTCCTATTTATCAATGATATTCCACGATCAAGACAATTGGCTGAATCCCGTGAAACCATTTCATAGAAGTTCATTGATATCTTCCTTTTTATAAAGCAAATCGACTTCGATTCTTGAATAATCCACATCACTTCTGCTTCTATTGGAACACAAGATTCCCCTTTTCTGTGGAAAAGGCCCGTATCAATAATTATGATTTTACGTATGGACAATTCCTCAATATCTTGTTCATTCGCAACAAAATATTTTCTTTGTGCGTCGGTAAAAAAAAACATGCTTTTGGGGGAGAGATACTATTTCACCAATCGAGTCACAGGTATCTAACATATTCATACCTAACGATTTTTCACAAAGTGGTGACGAGAGGTATAACTTGTACAAATCTTTCCATTTTCCAAGTCGATCCGATCCATTCGTTCGTTACTCGATCGCAGACATTTCTGGAACACCTCTAACAGAGGGACAAATAGTCAATTCTGAAAGAACTTATTGTCAACCTCTTTCAGATATGAATCTATCTGATTCAGAAGGGAAGAACTTGCATCAGTATCTCAATTTCAATTCAAACATGGGTTTGATTCACACTCGATGTTCTGAGAAATATTTACCATCTGAAAAGAGGAAAAAACGGAGTCTTTGTCTAAAGAAATGCGTCGAGAAAGGGCAAATGTATAGAACCTCTCCACGAGATATTGCTTTTTCAATTCTCTCAAAATGGAATCTATTCCAAACATATATGCCATGGTTCTTTACTTCGACAGGGTACAAATATCTAAATTGGATATTGTTAGATATTTTTTCAGACCTATTGCCGATACTAAGTAGCAGTCTATCCATTTTTCACGATATTATGCATGGATCATGGCGAATTCTTCAGAAATATTTGTGCCTTCCACAATCACAATGGGATCGGATAAGTGAGATTTCGAGTAAGTGTTTACATAATCTTCTTCTGTCCGAAGAAATGATTCATCGAAATAATGAGTCACCATTGATATCGACACATCTGAGATCGCCAAATGTTCGGGAGTTCCTCTATTCAATCCTTTTCCTTCTTCTTGTTGCTGGATATCTCGTTCATACACATCTTTTCTTTATTTCCGAGGCCTCTAGTGAGTTACAGACAGAGTTCGAAAAGGTCAAATCTTTGATGATTCCATCATCTATTATTGAGTTGAGAAAACTTCTGGATAGGTATCCTACATCTGAGCCGAATTCTTTGAATTTATTTCTAGTTGCTCTGGAACAAATTGTCGATCTCATAACAAATCCCATCAATCGAATCACTTTTTCGAGAAATACGAGACATCTAAGTCATACAAGTAAAGAGATTTTTTCATTGATAAAAAAAAGAAAAAACGTGAACGGGGGTTGCAGTGATGATAAAATAGAATCCTGGGTCGCGAACAGTGATTCGATTCGTGCTGATAAAATAGAATCCTGGGTCGCGAACATTGATTCGATTAGTGATGAAGAAAGACAATTATTGGTTCAGTTCTCAACCTTAACGACAGAAAGGGAAGGGGGGATTGATCAAATTCTATGGAGTCTGACTCATAGTGATCATTTATCAAAGAATGACTCTGGTTATCAAATGATTGAACAACCGGGAGCAATTTACTTACGATACTTAGTTGACATTCATAAAAAGTATCTACTGAATTATGAGTTCAATACATCCTGTTTAGCAGAAAGACGGATATTCCTTGCTCAGTATCAGACAATCACTTATTCACAAACTTCGTGTGGGACTAATGGTTTTCATTTCCCATCTCATGGAAAACCCTTTAAGCTCCGCTTAGCCCTACCCCCTCTAGGGGGTATTTTAGTGATAGGTTCTGTAAGAAGTGGACGATCCTATTTGGTCAAATACCTAGCGGCAAACTCCTATGTTCCTTTCATTACGGTATTTATGAACAAGTTGTCGTATAAAGAGTCTGACGATTCGCTTATTGATCTTCTTGAGAAGATGGAGATGGAGATGGATATGGATATTCACGATATTCATGCTAGTGACGATATTGCTGCTAGTGACGATATTGATTGTCACCTTGATGCGGAGCTGGAGCGGCTAACTAAAACTATGGGGGATACGCCGCCGGACATAGTCCTATTGTATAAGAACCCTATATTTTATCTGAACCTTCAATTAGAATTAGCAAAAGCAATGTCTCCTTGCATAATATGGATTCCAAACATTCATGATCTGGATGTGAATGAGGTGAATTACTTATCCCTCGGTCTATTAGTGAACCATCTCTCCAGGGATTGTGAAAGATGTTCCACTAGAAATATTCTTGTTATTGCTTCGACTCATACTCCCCCAAAAGTGGATCCCGCTCTAATAGCTCCGAATCAATTCAATACGTGCATTAAGATGCGAAAGCTTCTTATTCCACAAAAACCGAAAGAACTTTTTCACTCTTTCATCTACTAGGGGATTTCACTTGGAAAACAAAATGTTCCATACTAATGGATTCGGGTCCATAACCATTGCACGAGATCTTGTAGCACTTAGCAATGAGGCCCTATCGAGTAGTATTACACAGAAGAAATCAATTCTAGACACTAATACAATTAGATCCGCTCTTCATAGACAAACTTGGGATTTGCGATCCCCAGGTAACATCAGTTCAGGATCATGGGATCCTTTTCTATCAGATAGGAAGGGCTTTAGCACAAAATGTACTTCTAAGTAATTGCCCCATAGATCCTATATCTATCTATATGAGGAAGAAATCGTATCAGGAAGGGGATTCTTTTTTGTACAAATGGTACTTCGACCTTGGAACGAGCATGAAGAAATTAACGATACTTCTTTATCTTTTGCGTTGTTCTGCCGGATCGGTCGCTCAAGACCTTTGGTCTCTACCCGGACCCGATGAAAAAAATGGGATCACTTCTTATAGACTCGTTGAGAATGATTCGGATCTAGTTCATGGCCTATTACTATTACTATTAGAAGTAGAGGGCGCTCTGGTGGGACCTTCACGGACAGAAAAAGATTGCAGTCAGTTTGATAATGATCGAGTGACATTGCTTCTTCGGCCCGAACCGAGGAATCCCTTAGATATGATGCAAAAGAGATTTCTCTATGAAAAATACGAATCGGAGTTTGAAGAGGGGGGGAGAAGAAGAGGGGGGGGGAGGAGGGCCCTTGACCCGCAACAGATAGAGGAGGATTTTTTTCAATCACATATTTTGGGCTCCTAGACTATGGCGCCCTTGGGCCTTTCTATTTGATTGTATCGAAAGGCCCATTTCATTGGGATTTTGGGCCGGGTCATTTCGGGGCAAGCGGATCATTTATGAGGAAGAGGCTGCGCTTCGAGAGGAAGAGGCTGAGCTTCGAGAGGAAGAGGCTGAGCGTCGAGAGAGAGATAGTGGGCTTCAAGAGAGTGATTCGGAGTTCTTGCAGAATGGAAGGGTGCAGTACCAGACACGAGATAGATCTTCCAAAGAACAAGGCTCTTTTGGAATAAGTCAATTCATTTGGGACCCTGCAGATCCACTCTTTTCCCTATTCAAAGATCAGCCCCCTGGCTCTGTGTTTTCACATCGAGATTTTTTGCAGATGAAGAGATGTCAAAGGGGCTTCTTACGGATCCTCCTACATCTATAACTAAAGGCTGGTCTATCAAGAATACGCAAGACAACCACTTCGAATTGTTGATTAATCGTCAGAGATGGCTTAGAACCAATAGTTCATTATCTAATGGATCTTTCCGTTCGAATACTCTATCCGAGAGTTATCAGTATTTATCAAATCTGTTCTTATCTAACGGAACGCTATTGGATCAAATGACAAAGACATTGTTGAGAAAAAAGATGGCTTTTCCCGGATGAAATGAAAATTGGATTCATGTAACCGGAAAAGATTTCCCATTCCTTGTATGGATGGTATGAACTGCCTAAACAAGAATTCTTGAACAGCGAACAACCAGTTCGATATTACGACCGAAGTACTGGATTCTCTTGCAAGTCAGAAAATGGGTCTCTTTAAGATCGCCCAATCGGACTATGTAAGGTACTTTATCTGTGGGTTACGGGCGGGCATTTTCCAGAGGTTTCTAAGATTCGTGACATATGCCGGGTGGGTGGGGGGCGATTTAAATGAAATTTAGGCAGACTCCCCATCATTGGTAGAGGATCGCCGATTTGTAGATTTCGTGATCTGCTGCCGAACATTCCAAAGCCCAGACCGACGTCTTCTTCTTCACTCTTCCCGGGTGGGATATCTCTGCGTCGGCTGCACCCTCTCTGGAGCTCCGAATCACTCTCCTTGAAGCCCCCTCTCTCTCTCGACGCTCAGCCTCTTCCTCTCGAGTCGCCTCTTCCTCTCGGCGCAGCCTCTTCCTCATAAATGATCCGCTTCCCGAAATGACCCGGCCCAAAATCCCAATGAAATGGGCCTTTCGATACAATCAAATAGAAAGGCCCAAGGGCGCCATAGTCTAGGAGCCCAAAATATGTGATTGAAAAAATCCTCCTCTATCTGTTGCGCAGGTCAAGGGCTCCTTCTCCCCCCCCCTCTTCTTCTCCCTCCCCCTCTTCAAACTCCGATTCGTATTTTCATAGAGAAATCTCTTTTTGCATCATATCTAAGGGATTCCTCGGTTCGGGCCGAAGAGCAATGTCACTCGATCATTATCAAACTGACTGCAATCTTTTTCTGTCCGTGAAGGTCCCACCAGAGCGCCCTCTACTTCTAATAGTAATAGTAATAGGCCATGAACTAGATCCGAATCATTCTCAACGAGTCTATAAGAAGTGATCCCATTTTTTCATCGGGTCCGGGTAGAGACCAAGGTCTTGAGCGACCGATCCGGCAGAACAACGCAAAGATAAAGAAGTATCGTTAATTTCTTCATGCTCGTTCCAAGGTCGAAGTACCATTTGTACAAAAAAGAATCCCCTTCCTGATACGATTTCTTCCTCATATAGATAGATATAGGATCTATGGGGCAATTACTTAGAAGTACATTTTGTGCTAAAGCCCTTCCTATCTGATAGAAAAGGATCCCATGATCCTGAACCGATGTTACCTGGGATCGCAAATCCCAAGTTTGTCTATGAAGAGCGGATCTAATTGTATTAGTGTCTAGAATTGATTTCTTCTGTGTAATACTACTCGATAGGGCCTCATTGCTAAGTGCTACAAGATCTCGTGCAATGGTTATGGACCCGAATCCATTAGTATGGAACATTTTGTTTTCCAAGTGAAATCCCTAGTAGATGAAAGAGTGAAAAAGTTCTTTCGTTTTTGTGGAATAAGAAGCTTTCGCATCTTAATGCACGTATTGAATTGATTCGGGCTATTAGAGCCGGGATCCACTTTTTGGGGAGTATGAGTCGAAGCAATAACAAGAATATTTCTAGTGGAACATCTTTCACAATCCCTGGAGAGATGGTTCACTAATAGACCGAGGGATAAGTAATTCACCTCATTCACATCCAGATCATGAATGTTTGGAATCCATATTATGCAAGGAGACATTGCTTTTGCTAATTCTAATTGAAGGTTCAGATAAAATATAGGGTTCTTATACAATAGGACTATGTCCGGCGGCGTATCCCCCATAGTTTTAGTTAGCCGCTCCAGCTCCGCATCAAGGTGACAATCAATATCGTCACTAGCAGCAATATCGTCACTAGCATGAATATCGTGAATATCCATATCCATCTCCATCTCCATCTTCTCAAGAAGATCAATAAGCGAATCGTCAGACTCTTTATACGACAACTTGTTCATAAATACCGTAATGAAAGGAACATAGGAGTTTGCCGCTAGGTATTTGACCAAATAGGATCGTCCACTTCTTACAGAACCTATCACTAAAATACCCCTAGAGGGGGGTAGGGCTAAGCGGAGCTTAAAGGGTTTTCCATGAGATGGGAAATGAAAACCATTAGTCCCACACGAAGTTTGTGAATAAGTGATTGTCTGATACTGAGCAAGGAATATCCGTCTTTCTGCTAAACAGGATGTATTGAACTCATAATTCAGTAGATACTTTTTATGAATGTCAACTAAGTATCGTAAGTAAATTGCTCCCGGTTGTTCAATCATTTGATAACCAGAGTCATTCTTTGATAAATGATCACTATGAGTCAGACTCCATAGAATTTGATCAATCCCCCTTTCCCTTTCTGTCGTTAAGGTTGAGAACTGAACCAATAATTGTCTTTCTTCATCACTAATCGAATCAATGTTCGCGACCCGGGATTCTATTTTATCGGCACGAATCGAATCACTGTTCGCGACCCAGGATTCTATTTTATCATCACTGCAACCCCCGTTCCCGTTTTTCTTTTTCTTATCAATGAAAAAATCTCTTTACTTGTATGACTTAGATGTCTCGTATTTCTCGAAAAAGTGATTCGATTGATGGGATTTGTTATGAGATCGACAATTTGTTCCAGAGCAACTAGAAATAAATTCAAAGAATTCGGCTCAGATGTAGGATACCTATCCAGAAGTTTTCTCAACTCAATAATAGATGATGGAATCATCAAAGATTTGACCTTTTCGAACTCTGTCTGTAACTCACTAGAGGCCTCGCGAAATAAAGAAAAGATGTGTATGAACGAGATATCCAGCAACAAGAAGAAGGAAAAGGATTGAATAGAGGAACTCCCGAACATTTGGCGATCTCAGATGTGTCGATATCAATGGTGACTCATTATTTCGATGAATCATTTCTTCGGACAGAAGAAGATTATGTAAACACTTACTCGAAATCTCACTTATCCGATCCCATTGTGATTGTGGAAGGCACAAATATTTCTGAAGAATTCGCCATGATCCATGCATAATATCGTGAAAAATGGATAGACTGCTACTTAGTATCGGCAATAGGTCTGAAAAAATATCTAACAATATCCAATTTAGATATTTGTACCCTGTCGAAGTAAAGAACCATGGCATATATGTTTGGAATAGATTCCATTTTGAGAGAATTGAAAAAGCAATATCTCGTGGAGAGGTTCTATACATTTGCCCTTTCTCGACGCATTTCTTTTAGACAAAGACTCCGTTTTTTCCTCTTTTCAGATGGTAAATATTTCTCAGAACATCGAGTGTGAATCAAACCCATGTTTGAATTGAAATTGAGATACTGATGCAAGTTCTTCCCTTCTGAATCAGATAGATTCATATCTGAAAGAGGTTGACAATAAGTTCTTTCAGAATTGACTATTTGTCCCTCTGTTAGAGGTGTTCCAGAAATGTCTGCGATCGAGTAACGAACGAATGGATCGGATCGACTTGGAAAATGGAAAGATTTGTACAAGTTATACCTCTCGTCACCACTTTGTGAAAAATCGTTAGGTATGAATATGTTAGATACCTGTGACTCGATTGGTGAAATAGTATCTCTCCCCCCAAAAGCATGTTTTTTTTACCGACGCACAAAGAAAATTTTTTGTTGCGAATGAACAAGATATTGAGGAATTGTCCATACGTAAAATCATAATTATTGATACGGGCCTTTTCCACAGAAAAAGGGGAATCTTGTGTTCCAATAGAAGCAGAAGTGATGTGGATTATTCAAGAATCGAAGTCGATTTGCTTTATAAAAGAAGATATCAATGAACTTCTATGAAATGGTTTCACGGGATTCAGCCAATTGTCTTGATCGTGGAATATCATTGATAAATAGGAATCCGTGTTATCAAAGGATTTCCTGCGATTATTTCTAGTATGGAATGAGTCAATCATCCACTTTGGTATCTTATTGAACAAAAATGGTGATATTGTTCCTCCATTGATCAAAATTTCGATTTTTGGGAAGTATCATGATCATCAATAAGAAGGGTTTCCGTTTTTTCAAATGAACAATTTGAAGACCTATTGATTCTAACAACTGATTGCAGAAAAAGGAAGTGAGTTAGACAAAAAGACAAAAACTTGGACAAAAAGAAAGGAAGTGGCTTAGACAAATCTTTTTGTCGATAACCTTAGACCAATCAATCGAATATTGATTAATACGTAATCGATCAAACATTACTTGAAGGCGGCTCTTCTGCTCAGAAACGAAATATTCCTGGAAATTCTTGCTCCCATTGGACCATTTGTATCTATATGCATCAGGATTCCGATTCATGGATCTCTCGGTTCGAGAAATCCAAATAAGGGGATCGAACCATTTCTTCTGACTCTTTTTCAAATTCGATAAATGCTGGTTGATCCTATATTTCATTATAGTTCTATGATTCAGAGTATCCTTTCCTATTTGATCCCTTTGAATTCCATATTCGAAGTTGCGATCGGATCTATTCATTAAAAAGAATCGATTCAATACATTTCTTATGTACCCAGAGGTACTATATGAGTTTGAATCAGATTTCGGATCAATCTGTATTGATTGACTGCCTCCATTATGTTGTTGCTAGCAAATACCACTCTTTTTGGTTGTGGATCTTCCAAATCATTCCCGCAGGAGATCCGGACCCTTTTTTCTGATCCTTCGAGAAAAAAGATGCATTCTCTTCAAAAAAAAATAGGAAGTAGAACCAATAAAGATTTCTTTTTCGATTCATCCCTGGAGTTGAATACCTCATTCAAGAATTGTTTTTTCAATAATCGTGAGGAAACAAAAGAAAAGGCAAATCGGTATATGAAACCCAGATCCGGCTCGGTTATTGATAGAGTGAATAGATCTGCCATTTCTTGAAATCTCTCTTCTGATTCCAAATCGTGGTGTAACCTGTATCCTCCCCTGTTCCGGTCATGGAATAGATGAAATAAATCAAAAAATGGATTTTTGTTCAAGAATGAAATCTTATTGGAACTGTTCATATCCGGTTCATCCTTCGGAACCATATCACATCCCGAATCTGATGAAATAGGATGAATTGAGACGGTATTTTGTAAATACGTAATTATCTTGAATATATTAACCATTTCTTTATTTTCTGATCGCCTGGAAGGGACAAAAGAAAGATCTTGGTCTTTCTTCAACAATTTTGGATCTCTAGTGGACCTCTCCAGTAGGATTCGAACCCAGATGAAGTTCTGACCATCTATCAGAGAAAAAAGAACGAACGGATCTTGTAGGGATCCCCAGAAATTCTCCGATTTCTCCCGGAAGCAGATGATTAATCATCGCGCCTTTCCCCCGTGAAAGACCGGGACATTGAGGAATTGCCAGAAAGGCATTTCGGGAATCGGTCTGATTCTATCTCTGTTCGTTCCGTTTGAAGAAAGGGAAGGATCCCAAAGAATCGATCTTTCTTTTAGTTGTTGAATCTCTCTTTGATTGACCAATGTGTGATATTCCGAATCCTCATTACTAATGGAATCCAAATGATCCCTGGATTGATCAGAAGATTCTTTCAGTTGGCTAAAATCCGTTACTTGAACCAAACTAGATCTAGAATCCCTCTTTTTCCGATCCAGTTCCTCCACCACCGCGAACCCCAGTTAGATTCAGGGATGCTACACTTTTGAGTTATTGGTAGAACCCAAGTACTCTCTTTTCGGATTCAGGAAACAACTCTCAGAGATCTTTTCCTTTTGGAAGATACAGGAGCGAAACAATCAACCTATTGATATTGGAAGACCCCACGGATTCTTCCAATGTATCATTTCTGGGTCAATGGAATTCATAGGTATAGGAAGAAGTCCTATCAAATATAGATTTTTTCTTTCGATCATATTTCGATTGTTAATACGATATATAAGGACCGCTGCTACAAAGAGTATTACACCCTTGATCGGAAATATCGATTGCTTGTTGAACCCTGTGAATTACGTGAAAGTAGGATACTCCAAATTCGGGGGTCAAAGAGTTTTAGAAAACGTTCTTGGTCGAAAAAAATGTGAATGAAAGATCCACTGAATTAAATTGGGGCCATGAATCTAAGAAATAGTGCGAATTCTTGATCTCTCTCAATATCTCTCTCAATTCGAAAATCCAGGATTTAATTTGATTTCCTGTGTTAAGCATAAGCTCCTCTAAATGGCATTGATTTACCCTAAAGATTCTTTTTACAATTTGGTGTAATTGATCATAGGTTAAATTTTATTTTTGGACCCTCCAAATAAGTCTATTGGAATTGGCTCTGTATCAATGGAATCTCATCATCAATAATGCTGTGCTTTATATTCATATCATAATATGCATATCATAATACGCATATCATAATACGTAATATATTCATATCATAATATAGCATATCATAATACGCATATCATAATACGTAATATATGAACAGTAAGAACTAGCATTCTTATTCATAATACGTAATTTATGAACAGTAAGAACTAGCATTCTTATTGAGACTAAAACTCTAGGGAAAAGTCGATTTATGGATGGAATTAAATATGCAGTATTTACAGACAAAAGTATTCGGTTATTGGGGAAAAATCAATATACTTCTAATGTCGAATCGGGATCAACTAGGACAGAAATAAAGCATTGGGTCGAACTCTTCTTTGGTGTCAAGGTAATAGCTATGAATAGTCATCGACTTCCGGAAAGGGTAGAAGAATGGGACCTATTATGGGACATACAATGCATTACAGACGTATGATCATTACGCTTCAACCGGGGTTATTCTATTCCACCTCTTAGAAAGAAA
>JAHSUH010004087.1:0-42913 GCA_025388415.1 Cynanchum wilfordii
AAATATTTAAAATACTAAAATAGTAATAGTACCACATTTTAAGAGGTAAAAATACAACTAATTAAAGATTAAGACTTTTAAAATAGTAACAAAAATATAATAAAATAATATATATATATATATATATATATATATATAATAACGTAAGTAGTATATAAATACATCAATTATGCAGTCCGCAATTCTTTTTTTCTTTTTTCTTTTTTCTTTTTTTCTAAAAGCACATAAAATTTTAAATTTAATATATAATATATATGATATCCGTGTATATTGAAATCTGAAACTCAATTTATCTTCTTCTACTTTTTCTTTTCTTTTTTTTTTTTTTTTTCTTTTTTAAAGTGGTGAACGAATGTTTTCAAAATCTAAAAAATCCATATATATATATATCTAACATATATTTAATAACAATTCTCAAATTCTCAACTAACCTTTGATTGTTATTAGATTGGTGAATCCTAACATTGAAATCTTCATCGTGTTCACAAATTTGATCGCTCTCAGTTTTTGTTCTAATAATGAGACATATATGACGATTAACTATATAAGATTTTCTTTTAAATAAAAAGTTATAATTCAATTAAATAATTTAATAGGTGCTTCTAAATTAAAAATATTCTATTAATTTCCTCAAATTTCATAACTTATCAAAAAAAATTTCTAATTTAGGTTGCGGGTACTACATCTACCAAGTCCCAAAGATCTTGGGATTTGAGTATAGCCTGTTAGCAATTTTAATTTCTAATATTATATAGTAATTTATTTTTTTAAAAAAAATATAATTTAAGTAATTGATGATGACTATTATTGTATACATGGTGATAATTAGTGTAGTGAGACAATTATTGAGTGTAAATTCCTTCGTGCCAATTTGTTAAAAATTTAAGTGTTGAATGGTGTTTTATATAATGGTAAAAGTGAAGAAGTTTTTTGGTAATTAGACAAAACATGGCATAAAGTTATAATAATTGTTTTGTTTAAGTGTGTGGGTTACAGTTCTTTTTTCTTTTTAAAAACAAAACACTTTGCTTTAAGGGTTAAAAAATAAAAATCAATTATTGAGAATTTAACAAGTCCTTATAATATCATCAAAGGATGAATTTGGCATAAAAAGATAGTTGTTATTGATAGAAAAATAATTGAAGGCTATCAAATTTTCAAGTTAATATTTTCTAGTCAATCACTGTAACTTTTAATGAACTAGAATACCCACATAAGTATTACATATATCTCTATCCCACTACTCGCATTCACAACCCACTAAACAATTAACCATTAATTATCATTATTTGCTAATTCACTAACATTAAACAACTACACACTAACATAAAAATAAAATATCAATAATTACTAATTTCAATCATTTTGCAATAAACTATTTGATAAGGATTGCTTCTGATGTCTTTATCTGTCTATTTCAATTGTCGTACCATCCTTGAAACACATGTTCCGTAGACGAAAAAGTAAACTGTGGATCCCCTAATTCCTACACCATTTTATAGTCCTCTATGCGTCCAAAATTGTAAATCAATGTGATTGGATAATATACTTATCAAAAAAAAATGTGATTGGATAATATTAGACAAATTGACATAAATAGTCATCAAACTATAGAGGTTTGGTGACATTGGTCCTCAAATTATTTTTTTGTGAGATTGGTCCCCAAACTATAAAAAATTGTGACATTGGTCATTCCGTTAAAAATTATGTTAAATCATCCGTTAATTTTTTTAAAAAAAAATAAAAAAAACTTCAACACTTTTTTTTTTAAGAGAATTACATTTGTAGACAATAAAATTTCTTTATTTCCTGTAAAATAGGAATTACAAGAAATATAATAATTGAATACAACAATTATATAATAATAAATTTACAAGGGTCCAATCTCTATGGATCCGTTGATTCAATCCGTCATGGATTCGAGGGCCGTTTTGGGCTTGTTTCGATCCAATTGTTTTGATTTCTTCCGAGGGGCGTTTTGGGCTGGATCTCGGAATGAATTCGATGTCGAGAGCTTTTGGGCTTGATCTCGATCTATCGAACAATTTGATTTATTCTTCTGAGGGCTTTAGGACTTTGTCTCGGAATGGATTTGGACTTTGAGAGGAAGGGCCGATTTCTACAGAGGTTCGGTATCCTTCGAATATCTCTCCACTTCTCGGCTTCTTGAGTGTGAGTGAGTGAATGAGTGTGTATGTAACCATTTTCTTGAGGGAATTTGTCATCTATTTATAGATGGAGTGAGTGATAATCAGTGGTTATGATGTTGTCACGTGTCACTCATCTAAGGAGGCAAATCCTTTAATATCTTAATGGCAAAATGGCCAAATTCATCCCTTAAATTATAAATTTTTTGCGATTTCATCCCTTTTTTTTTTCCGGAAAATTTCATCCCTTATTTTATAAATTTTGGCCATTTTCATCCTTTTCGTTAATTTTTTTGTGGTCAACCGTTAGTCAACTGTTAATTTAATAAAAATTATTTTTTCAGGGGTAAAAATGTCAATTCACTTTTTTAAAAAAAAAAATCCAAAAATTATTTTCTCATTCCCCTCCTCCACCATCTCCCCCGCCTCCGCCACCGCCACCGCCAACACCATTCTTCTCCATGACTTTAAACAGTTTCATTGCCTCTTTGATTCTTCTCCCTTTTGAGAAGGCATCAATTGCAATGCTATACAGGATAAACATCAGGAGTCAATCCCTGGGTTATCATATCAAAGACTTCATAACATCTTTGAAGCTCATTTGCCTTCACAAGAGAACTCAACAAAAATATACCAGTTCTTAAAGAGGGAAATAAACCTCTGCTTGCCAATAAACCAAGCACATCTACTGCAGCACTTAAGCCCCCAAAATTCTTGAATTGAGAAGCATACACATGAATCAACATATCAAATGTTCTAATACTGACATTAGGGTCTCCTGAGACCAAATTTAAATCTGCAAACAGAGAGGCGAATTCTAAATGCTTAGTTTGGTCACCGTTCTCATTCTTTAAACTTTCTGATAACATATTCACCCTTCCATCTATTAACCTTATCAAAAGCAACCGGGCAGCCGAATCTTGATTTTAAAGAATCAGCAAACGAATCAAAATGTGTGTAGCTTAATAGGGCGTTTGATTGGTTGGAAAAAAATCTGTGTAGCTTTGGGAACTCTCAATCTCCTAAGTCCCATCTAAATCAAAGAAATGCAAAAATAGTTCTTGCAGAAGATTATGAAAATGATAATAGATGGGGAGGGGAGATGGCGGTGGTGGAGATGGAGGCGGGGGGTGGCGGAGATGGAGGCGGGGGAGATGGTGGAGGAGGGGAATGTGGAAATAATTTTTTTTTTTTTTTTTTTTTTTAAATAGTGAATTGACATTTTTACCCCTGAAAAAATAATTTTTATTAAATTAATAGTTGACTAACGGTTGACCACAAAAAAATTAACGGAAAGGATGAAATTTGCCAAAATTTATAAGATAAGAGATGAAATTTTCCAAAAAAAAGAAAAAGGATGAAATCGCAAAAAAATTATAATTTAAGGGATGAATTTGGCCAATTTGTCATATCTTAATATATAAAATATATATTTAAAATATATAAATAATATTTAATTATATATTTAAATATATAAATAAAATTTATATATCTACAAATTGCCCCTTTTGGGACTTGTTCCCAAACTTGAAGAGTTTGTATCTGGAATAAGTTCCAAAAATCTTGGAAATATAAATATATCATATCAATTTTGGATATAGATATATATATATACAAATTTTGAATCAAATATTTATTTGAGTTAATTTGAATTTAACTTAAGATAAATATATATAAAGGACTCTTTATGGTTTTGAGAGGTCTATATAAAGGACACCCTCCATCCTTTCATCATCATTGACGTCTCGGTAAGTCACCTTCAACCTTCAAGTCTTTGTTAAATTTCTCGAAGAACCGAAATTTGTCTCCTTCAATCATTTTGCAAGTCTCAAATTGAACTCACTTTTGGTAAGTGTCGGTAAGTCTTTTTTTTTAATCTATTTTCCGGAAGCAATTAGGCTTGTTCTTTGTTCACCATTAACGATTGTCCAACTGATGAAGAAGTTCAAATGTATCACAAGTCTTCGAAAGGTAATTACGAAGCTCCTTCTCAAGAAGCGGATCATCAAAGGTATTTACCTTTCTTATAGGTACATCAGCATGGGAAACTTGGAGCAATGAATTGATCACATCACCGTTGCGTTTGAAATTCCTCTAGCAATTTTGTCCGCATCCTTGAAGTATAGAAAAGCAATGATAACTTCAACACAATTGTTATTGCTCTTCTCCCAGTTGAATAATCGGGTAAGGAATTCAATGCTGCAGCATAATCCACGGCACTAACAGCAAAGTGCTTGAGCAACAACACTCGCAGAAAAGATTACTTCATCAAGGTAATGTTTGTTCGAATTGCAGGTTATTTGCTAACTTGCAATGTTGAGACAACTTTGGTGTTGAGCCAAGCATTGATTTCCATTTCCATTTCCATTCCTTTCAAGAAGTAGATGTATCAAAGGAGGCAGTAACCACGTGAGGACAAACCTATTCATCAACAATCGCAAGCAACAACTTCACTACAAATGAACTCGAACATAAACACACTTGAATTCCAGCAGGTAAGTCGGTTTACCCAGTTTGTTGAGATATTCTCCACTTGGTAGGAACATTGTCAACCGTCGTTCTGTTCCCCACTATTTTGTATAATGGGTAAAGGTAAGTCTAAGGTATATATTGTTGCTTCTTTCCTTTTTGTTCCAGGCTGATTTTTTTTTTTGACAGCCTCTCTTTTGTTTTGATTTGATTTTTTTTTGTTGGGTTTTTATTTGTGTGAGACGATTTTTATTTTTTTTGTTGTGGACCAAAATTTTTAATTTTGGGCCAATATATATTTTTGTATGGGCCAATTTTAATTTTTTTTTAATTTTGTTGGCTTTTTTTTTTTTTTTTTTTTTTTTTGTAGAGCCACTTTTTGTTTATTTGGGTTTCATTTCATTTTTTGTTTTGGGTCCACATAGATATTATTTTATTTTAGACCTTTTTTTTATTTTGACTGCTCCTTTTTGTTTGGGTTCATCTTCTCTTAATTTTCAATGCTTTGTTTTATTTGGGCTGCCCCTTTGGTTTGGTCTGTTCTTTTTTTTGTGTAGAATTTTTTTTTTCTGGGCCTGAATATACATATATTTTTTTACATAAACTTTCTTTTGTTTCTTTTAGGCCTATATATATATATACATATATTTATGTTTTGGTATCAAAGCCGGATGGGAAAGTAAGGTAGCCTTCTGGTTAGCCGAATATGTTCGGATCTAAAGATTTTATGATGTCTGTTATGCATCTCTGAACTATTTATGTTAAAATGGTTCAGATCTGGAAAGAAATCGGGTTTCCCGGTTTACGCTGATGTTGTTGTTGAGGTAGTTAGCTGTGGTAGGCGTTGTTAATCCTCATATATATCAGCGAGAGATTTCATCTCATGGCCGGATCCGACTATTTTCACATAAACTTGTGAAGTAATGTATAAACAAGTATATTGTGTGAAGGATAGAAAAGAATAAGAGATTTATTCTCTATATCTTAACTAACATAATTCATTGGGTTTCGGCCTGAATTCTGTCTCGCCAAAACACGTACTTGTATAACGGAACTCTTAAAATCAGTAGATCTGACTCGATCTATCTTGTATCTTTACATATTCATTAACTTGAAAACTATTTTATAGAACCTGACAGTGATGAGAACCATCTGGGAAAGGAAAGTATCACACATCTTTGCATACACGTTTTTGCATTTATTTTTCTCGCATTTTTACCATGTCTTTCCTTAACCCCTTCTCCCGTTCTACTTCTTTATCTTCATCTTCATCTTCTTCTTCTCAAAATCCTTCATCCTCATCGGTGAAACTCAAAGAAGAGGTCAACTACCCAGATCTCTTACAATCTATAGATAGTTGAAAAATTCCTAACCTTCCCACAAGTCGGGTTTACAATACCTCCGGATGGTCTCTTACCAATGACTACTCAATCAGGACTGTTGAACAAACTGTTGAAATGGTCTCCAACACCTTAGAACTCAAACTTTTAAGCCAAAAATCCATCCAAAAGTTTCAGCAGAAGTATAACTACCTACATCTAGGTTTAGTACAGATTGCTGCCAAACCTTTATTAACTGAAGGTCTTGATACAGCCCTTCTTCTTTACCTTAGAGATTCCAGATTTCTAGAGTTTCAAGATTCTCTTTTAGGAATGGTAGAAACCAGCCTTTGTGACGGTGTTGTTCACTTCGACTGTTTTCCAAACTTCACTGTTTCCTTAAAAGACAAAAATATTTTGGATACCTTAACTTTAAATGTTAAATCTTCCAATTTTAAGATTAAGGCAGGATCTTCTCCTGTTGCAATCATTTATAGAATTCAATATAAGGCTATGAATTCTGCTTTTAATTCCAAAGTTTTACAAAGATCTCCTGCTAAAGGGGAAGCTATCCTTTTTCAAACAGATCTAAGAAGATCTCATCTTTCTGTTCCAAAACGTATTTCTTGGAACCAAGTAAATCTTCCTGTTACTTGGAAATTAGAGGAGATTACTCCTTCCGATGCTCCAGAAAATACGGATGTTTCCAATATTCAACAATTCTCCAATGGGAATGTTGAAATCTCCTTTCAAAGGTCAAATAGGAGTCATTCTTTTGCCTCAATGATTCCTCCTTCCGTAACACCTACCCGATCCTCGGTGTCTAGTGTTGCAACTCATCTTCAAGATTTAAATTTTGAATCGAAAATTCCCCAGGCCGGATACTCTGTTCAACATAATGAGCAAGAGTCTGAGGGTCCTACTTCTCCTACTTATTCTGCTATGATAGGTGAACTAAATGCTTTGCAAATTGATGATTTTCAAATTGATAAAATAAGTTTGAGGAAAACTTTTTATTCTCCTGAAAATCTTCTTAAAAGAACTTGGTTCTTTGAAAACTTCCAAGGATCTGCTAAACAGGCAATCCAGGATGAATTTTATGAATTTGTCGATGAAATCCAACAAAATCTAAATTTCTTTATATGGTTTGAAGCTTATGCTCTAATTCACAAAATTGATTATCCTTTTTCAAAAACATTAAATGTCACAAAACTTTGGCATACTGCCCAAGGCACAACAGTTTCTTCTGAATTTCCTCCTCCCCAGAAAATCAAAATTAATTTTGGTACTGAAACAATAGATGCATCTCCCTTTAAGAGAAAGGAAGATGATATCCTTATTGCCGGGGATATTCAAAACATATTTGAACAAAATAATTATACCAATAAGTATTTACAAGTACTTGGTCATTATTTATTTTCAAAAAATTCTGCAGTTTCTCAAAATGCCTCTTCCTCCTCTTTATCCATTCCTCTTTTCAAACGTTATGAAATTCCTTCCCAGTTTAGGAAAGAACTCATCCAACCTGACAAACCCGTTCTTAGTGAACTACAAGCCGGGATTGCAGAGATTGAGAAATCTATTCCTAAATCTACTGCTTCTCCTTCTACTCCTGTCCACCCTATTCATAGTTTACAAGGTAGTACCAAAGGTTCAATAGCAGTCTTAAATGAGACTGATTCGGAAGATGAAAGTGACAGTCAGTCATCCTCCAAAGAGTGCCAACCTCCTTTAGAAGTTGCCCCACTTAAATTAGGAAAACCTAATTGGATACAACCACAAAAATTGTATTATCCAAACATAGTCCACCGGATATTGGTCTAGAGGAAAAGCCGGGAATTTTACAAAATTCCTACAATGCCAACAACATCTATGAATGGAACATAGATGGTCAAACCGAGTTAACATTATGTCTATTCTCCAACAAATGACTATGGTAGCTACAACCTATAGAACCTCTCATCGGTGTTCCGACCCTTTTGCTGCCCATGTTATAGTTGCCGGATTTACTGGACAACTCAAGGGATGGTGGGATGAACATCTCACTGAAACCGATAGGAATAGCATCTTCCAAGCGGTTAAGCTTTCCGAAGATAGTACCCCTATCATCCAGGATGGAAATACCATCCCCGATGCTTGTGTCAACATTATTGTTCACCATAGCCAAAACCTTCATAGGCAATCCGGGTATTTTTAGAGAAAAATCCTCTGAAATTCTTAATAACCTTAAGTGTAGAACTCTTTCCGACTTTAGGTGGTACAAAGACTCCTTCTTAACTAGAATTTATTCCGGACCGGATGGTAATAATCAGTACTGGAAAGAAAAATTCTTAGATGGACTCCCTAAATCCCTTTGTGACTTAGTTCGTGAAGATCTCCAAACCCATTATGGTCAGACAATTCCATATGAACAAATTACTTTTGGCCAGTTAACTAGTCATATCCAACAAGGTTGCCCCGAAAATATGTAAACAGGACAAAATGCTCAGGCAGTTAGCCAGAGACAAAGCCCAAAACAAGAAAGATTTAGGATCTTTCCGTGAACAGTTTGGCCTTCCATCTTGTAAGTCTAAACCTCATAGGAAGCCCAAAGCCCAAACTAAGTCTTATGACCAGAATAAGCCTTATAAGCCTTATAGATCTAAGTTTAGATCCAAATATAGGAAAACTTTCCCTAAACAGTCTTGGACTACTAAGCCTAGGACTCAATCTAAACCTCCAAAATTAGATGGTAACCCATCTAGCAACAAATCTATAGTATGTTACAAATGTAACAAACCAGGGCACATAGCCCGTTACTGTAGAGTTTCCAAAAAGATTCAGGAATTATCCTTAGAATCGAAACCCTCCTTAAACTTCAAAATCTTCTATGTAATTCGGATTATGAATCGAAGACAATGAAGATTATGTTAAAAACCTAGAACAAGATGATATATCATCATCCTCTTCTAATAGTGACCTAGTACTTAATGTACTTACCAAAGAACAGGATCTCCTACTTGAACTCATAGGGAAAATTCCTGACAGTTTTGAAAGACAGAACTATTTAGATAAACTCAAAGGAACTATTCAGGAAAATAGTCTTAAACCATTAAAAAATCATCCTAGTATGAACAATACCTACAATATCACAGATATTTTCAACCGGTTCCCTACCCGGAAGCCTAGTACTTGTATCACTATACAAGACCTTCAATCTGAAATTGCTTATATCAAGCAAGAAATTAGAAACATCAAAGCTTCCCAGGAAATTGATAGGTTAGCTATTCAGCAACTCAATCTTCCTAATAAACCTCCTACTAGTTTCATTCCTGAACCAGTAGAGCAGTCCGATAATTTTTTAAATTATCTTTCCCAAATCTCTATTCAAAGGTGGCATATTAGGATTACCTTGGTCATCAATCAATCCTTTACTCTAGATCTTTCGGCATTAATAGATACTGGTGCTGATCTTAACTGTATTTAGGAAGGGTTAATCCCTACCAAGTACTTTGAGAAAACTAAGGAACGTCTTAGGTCTGTAAATGGTGCTAAACTAGGAATCAGTTTTAAACTTTTAGATGTAGAGGTCAAGTACTCCTCTTTGTCTGTTAAAACTTCCTTTCTTCTTGTCAAGGATATTTCTAATCCAGTTATTCTTGGCACACCTTTCATCCAATAGCTTATACTTTTTCAGGTTACCCAAGAAGGTATAAATGTTCCAAAAATTCATTTACTTATTCCTTTTGATAGACCTCCTATCACTAAAACTTTACAAATCCTTGAGACTAAGAAGTCTCAAATCAATTTTCTTCAGGAAGAAATTTCTTTCAAAATTCTTCAACAACAATTAGAGTCTAGTGAAAACCAGACTAAGATTAAATCCATCAATGATTATATCCAAACCCAGCTATGTACTGATGTCGCCAATGCCTTTTGGGATAGAAAACAACATATCATCAATCTTTCTTATGAGCCCGACTTTGATGAAAGACTCATTCCAACTAAAGCTCGTCCCATCCGGATGAATAATAATCTCATCGATCATTGTAAAAAGGAAATCCAAGATCTTCTGGACAAGAAGATCATTTCTCCCAGTACATCTCCTTGGAGCTGTGCTGCCTTCTATGTCAACAAAAATGCTGAAATTGAGCGAGGAGTTCCTCGACTTGTGATCAATTACAAGCCTCTCAATACAGCATTAAGATGGATTAGGTATCCTATTCCTAATAAGAAAGATCTTCTCAACCGTCTTCATTCTTCTATTATCTTTTCAAAATTTGATTTAAAGTCGGGATTTTGGCAAATCCAAATAGATCCTAAGGATAGGTATAAAAGTGCCTTTACCCTCCCTTTCGGTCAGTATGAATGGAATGTTATGTCATTCGGTCTCAAAAATGCACTTTCTGAATTCCAGAAAGTCATGAATGATATTTTCAACCCATATACTCATTTAATTATAGTATATATTGATGATATCTTAGTATTTTCAAATGCATTAAAACAACATTTTAATCATTTACATACTTTTCTTAAAATTGTCAAACAAAATGGCTTAGTTATTTCCAAAACTAAGTTCAGTTTATTTCAAACGCACATCCGGTTTTTAGGACATAATATTTCTCAAGGAACTATTATTCCTATTCAAAGGTCTATCAGTTTTGCTGATAAATTTCCAGATCAAATCCTTGATAAAAAACAACTCCAACGCTTTCTTGGATGCCTAAATTATGTGTCCGATTTTATTCCTAATCTCAGCACTCTTCTAAAACCATTGCATAATAGATTAAAAACTAATCCTCCTGCATGGTTTGATATTCATACTTCGGTTGTTCAAAAAATTAAAACAAATGTTAAAAACCTTCCTTGCTTAGCACTTCCCGACCCCCAGGCTTTTAAAATTGTTGAAACAGATACATCCGACATTGGTTATGGTGGCATCTTAAAACAAAAATTAAATGGACATGAACATATCATTTCATTTGCATCAAAACATTGGAACTCTGCTCAGCAGAATTATCCTACTATTAAAAAGGAAATACTTGCTATTGTCTTATGTATTTCTAAATTTCAATCGACCTGTTAAATCAAAAGTTTTTACTCCGCATTGATTGTAAAGCTGCTAAATATGTTTTACAAAAAGATGTTCAAAACCTTCCCTCAAAACAAATTTTTGCCCGTTGGCAAGCTATTTTAAGTATATTTGATTTCGAAATTGAATATATTAAAGGAGAAACCAATTCTCTTCCCGATTTTCTGACCAGAGAGGTCTTACAGGGTAGATAAACATGGCCCCAAAGAAGAAAAAACAAGATGAACTTGTTGTTATTCCCATTCAGCAAACTCCTAAACCCTCTGCTAGTCGGAACCCAAAAACTTCCGCCAGTCAGAAACCTACAACTAGTAAATCTAAATTTACTACCCCGGAAGACTATGCCATGAGCATAACCCAAATAAGTCAAACTCCTTTCCCATCGGCATGACCACTTTCTGTTGATCAACTCCCACCTTTGTCTTGGGCTGATTTAGTTGAATTACCCGAGGCCCAAACTCAATCTTTTGGTCCAGAAGACATGGCCAATTGGTGCAGATTAATGAGTTATAAAACCCAACAGGTAGTTTCTCCCAAACTTGCAAAAGTGGTGGCTTCCAGCCCCACATCCTCTTCATCTAAAGTGGTGGCTAAAATCCCCACTCCTTCTTCAAAAACAGTAGGAAAAACTACTGATCAAACACCAATGCATTTGGCATTACAGGCTTCTTCTTCCGGGCCTACTTCCATTTCTTCAAACCCGGGATCCTCTGATCCAGGTTACCAAAAGAATCCAAGAACCATTCACATTATCCAAATGGAACAGGAATGATGGGATCAAAACCCACAAAAGGCAGCAGGATATATTCTTGGTCCGAATGCCAATTTCTTCCAAAAAACCCCTTTGCACACCCAAAAATTATATGAACTCATCCTTATAGATACCAAAAGTATCTCTATGCACCCGCATAAAGATAAACTTACTGAGACCATCGTCACAAATACTTCGGTCCAGATCCATTCAATCCTTTCCCCAAAGCAATGGAAAGGTCATCCACTCTCTCAAAAGAAATTTTCAATTCCTTTAATCTTCCATTATTGGGATTATAAGGATTCCTGGTTTAATGTTTTTACTTTCCAAAATTATGCCATGAACCATTCATGGTTCTTCTACTTCAATAAATCAAAACCTTCAATTGATCATTTTCTAAACTGGTTCATCAATGAATGGTGGCCTTCCTTTGGGCCAATTGAAAACATTTTACCAACCCGAGTAAAAGAAGGATTTAATTACTTTAAATCCCGATTTTACTATCCTGAACAGCAACATATTCCTATTCTTTTGCATTTCTTTAGTAAATTCAAACTCTCATGGATTTACTCCCAAAAGTTTGCCTACCAGAAAACTCCTGAACAAATTGGATTACCCCGACTAATATTACAAGGACAGTCCAAATGGTGGAAAGACTGGAAGGCCGAAAATGTGTACATACCTTCCATTGAAAGATGGTTCAAAAGCAATCCCAAGTATCTATCCCCAACATGTACTGAACAGACAACCTTCCTACAACAAAAGTCGGTTGCAGCCTCTCAATTGGCAAAAGTAGGATCCAAATCCGAATATATTGCAGCATTAAAATTATTAATGCTACAATTAGATGCTAGTCCTTCCGAGCCATCCTCTGAAGCATCATCCACAAAAGATGACGAAGACGAAGGAACTAAAGACGAAGATAATGAAGAATACGGTCTAGAGTAACAGTACTCTACATGTATTTTTTTTTTTAAAAAAAAAAAAGTTTTAAGTCAAAAGTCAAAAGTCAAAAAGTCAAAAGCAAATAGTAAAAACAGGAACTTTTTTACTATTCACTTTTTTACTTTTTACCCAAACCATGTAAAAATTTGTCTATAAAAAGGCAAATTTCCCCAAAACAAAAACCAAGTTTGGATTAGAGGTTTTAGAGTGAGAAAATCCCAAGTTCTCTCCCTTCTCTCTAGAGTCTATTGGTTAGTATCTCCGATTGTATTATTTTCTATATATTCAATAAATATATCTATGTTTATATACTTCTGATGGTAGGTTGTGCCTCCTGAATTGTATTTTATGGATATTAAGGATGCCGACGAACCTTACAAACATATCGTCATTCTTGATCGTCGCAATGAGTCTCGAATCAAATCTTTAAACTTAGAAGTGCATGAGGCTGGATTTGGTCCATTCGCACCTACGTCCCAAGGAGCCGCGAGCTACCACCGTATCACCGATTGGTCTTCTACCGCGACTTGTAATGTTCATCCTTCATCCCCTCCTCAAGTGGTAAGTTTGTTGTCATCTACTACTCATAAAGCGGATTCACAATCGCGAGAGTTTTCCTTTCCCTTTACTACTACAAATACGGAGAAGTCCTCATGGTCGCCATCAATGTTGCTGCTCATCGTCGCCAACAACTTTGCAGCTTACCATCGTCGTCAACAACTTTGCATATATCAACTTGGAGAATGATTTTCAACTTTCCAACTGTCTATTTGAAGGATTCATCATCAACTTTGTCAACATTGATTTAAGAAATCTTGCACCTTCGTCGCTTTGAATAAATTATAATCGTCTACTTCAACGTTAATCTTCATCAACTTTAATCAAATCATAGACTTTTCGGCGATTGAACAACTTTGTAGATAGATTAATTTCATGCCCCTTATTGTTTATTAATCTTGTATATTTTTATTTTTTTCTGCAGTATTTTTTATTGCTGTTATTTGGTGCTTTTTTTTTAGCAGTACTTTGCTGCATTTTTTTTTTTAATTTTAGTACCGCAATTTTTCTTTACCCTTGTGCAGCGTTTTTTTTATTTCACTGCAATCATTTTTTTTTTGTGGCTATGACTGAACTTTAGAATTTATCTAAGTTGCCTACGTATCCTGCAAAGGAATCAAGTCGAACGTAGTTCAAAGTTGCGGTTTAAACTCATGCATTAAAGGAGTAACATGTAGTCTTAACTCGTGCGTCAAGGAGGAGCGTTCTTCAAATTTGCAGACAGTTTATACTCGTATCAAGGAGTCTTCTTCAACTTTGCGGACATTTTATACTCGTATCAAGGAGTCTTCTTCAACTTTGCGGACATTTTACACTCGTATTAAGGAGTCTTCTTCAACTTTGCAGACAGTTTACACTCATGTCAAGGAGGACTTTTCAACTTTGTAGACAGTTTACACTCGTATCAAGGAGTCTTCTTCAAATTTGTAAATAGTTTACACTCGTGTCAAGGAGCCTTCTTCAAATTTGTAAACAGTTTACACTCGTGTCAAAGAGCCTTCTTCAACTTGTAGATAGTTTATACTTTTATCAATGAGTAACTTGTAGTTTAAACTCATACGTCAAGGAGGATTTTTGTATCAACATATGAACAGTTTATACTCGTGCTAAGGGGCCTTCACATCATCATCATGTAGATAGTTTATACTCTTATCAATGAGTAACTTGCAGTTTAACCTCGTACGTCAAGGAGGATTTTTGTATCAACATATGAATAGTTTATACTCGTGCTAAGGAGCCTTCACATCATCATCATGTAGATAGTTTATACTCTTATCAATGAGTAACTTGTAGTTTAACCTCGTACATCAAGGAGGATTTTTGTATCAACATATGAACAGTTTATACTCGTGCTAAGGAGCCTTCACATGATCATCATGTAGATAGTTTATACTCTTATCAATGAGTAACTTGCAGTTTAACCTCGTACGTCAAGGAGGATTTTGATGATTTTTCAAGCATCGTCAACATTTGAAGTTGACTCTTCATCTTTAGATTCCGAGGAAACGTTGCCCCTATTTTGATGTTGATGTTGTTCAACATGAATTTCAAACTTTTGATTGGCGATAATACTTAGCTCCCCTAACTGTCCTATGTCTTAGGATACCGGAATCACTACAAAATTTGTCAAAGTCTTCATTGCAAAACTCTAGTCCTCTATCTGTTCTAAGTACCTTAACTGAATTTCCAGTTTGGTTTTCTACTAAGGTTTTCCAGTCCTTAAATTTTCCAAAAGTCTCATCTTTAGATCTAAGTAAGTAGGCCCATACTTTTCTACTGTAATCATCTACAATAGACAAAATATACCTACAATTTCCATGAGTATTATCTTTTTAGGACCCCATAAATCAACATGCACATAATCAAGTTTATCTTCGGATAAATGTGTTCCAAATTTAAAACATAATCTATGTTGTTTACCTAACACACAAGTTTCACATAAATCAAGTGAAGGTAGTGTTGACTTACCAAGTTGTCCTACTTTTTCAAGGACTTTCATACCTTTCTAACTCATGTGACAGAGTCTTAAATGCCACTTAATGGCATTTGCTTGTGAATCAATAATAGAAACTGCAATATTAGTCAAACAAGAATACATTCCACATAACACATATAGACTATTTTTCTTTTTAGCATAGGTAATTATCTTTCTATTTCTAACAATTTCAAGACAACCGGATTTTATTATGTTTTCACATCCCAAATCATCAAGCACACCAACAGAAATCAAATTTCTCTTAAGTTCATGAATATATCTAACATTTATCAACATAATCATATTACCATTATCAAGAGTTAAAGATATGTTTCCTATACCATGTATCATGCAAGTATTATCATTTCCCATGAAAACATATTCATATTCAATTACTTTATAATCAGTAAACCATTCTTTGTTGGGACACATATGAAAAGAACAACCCGAATCAATTATCCATTCATTGCTATTTCTATAAACAGATGATACAAGTACTTCAAAAACATTATTCTCATTAACAGATTGTGAATTATCATTGTTGGATTGTTTCTGCTTTTTTAACCATGAATAGCAGTTCTTTCTCAAATGTCCTAGTTTGTTGCAATGATAACATTTTTTGGTTTCTTTAGGTTTGAAATTATTCTTGCCTTTCTTTTTACCTTTAGTACCATTCTGGTTTTTATTGAAGTTCTGGTTATTTGATTTCGGCTTCACAAACAGTCCGGAAATAGAATTCCTTTTTAATTTTAATTCTGATTCTCTTGCCTTAAGTCCAAAAACTACTAAATCAGAAGATGGTGTGATGCCAGTATATTGAACATAAATCTTCAACAATATAATCATCGGGCACAACATTTAGAAGGATCACAACCAAGCTAGTAGAATCAATTTCATGTTTTGTTCTCTTTAATAGTAGGTTTAATTTCAGAGGATCATCAATATTATCATCAATTGATTTATTTAAGTCCAATTTAAAGGCAAACAAGGAACATTTCACAAAGGCAATATTAGTTACAGAGGGTAGAGAATAGAGATTTTCTAACTTACTCCATAACTCCAGTGCAGTACCATCATCATCAACTTTTCGCAGAACAAAATATGCTAAGTTTAACATGAGCAGATTATATGCTTCTTCGTCGATTTCCACTTTCTTTATAATAATCTCTTTCAGCCATTTTTCTAAGTCTGGTTCCAGTGCATATGCAACTTTGTAATGTGAGAGCAGAGCTCTCATTTTTTTCTTCCAAATTTGAAAATCGATCTTCCCATCGAATTGGGAGATATCAATTCTGTTGGATCCCATGGTTTTGTATGAAAGAAACTAAAGAATTAGATCCGACACACTTAGACCAAGAACATACACACTAAGATTGCAAATCTGACTTGTGAAAATTTACAAGAAATAATCACAGCTAAGAAAAACACGAGAGGCAGAGAAACCCTAGGATTTAGAAAACCCTAGATAAACCAGATCTAAGAAAAAGTACAAGGCTCCGATACCACTGTTAGGAATTTATCCTATTTAAATCTTTTACCCGAAAGACTTAAAGATTATAACAGATTTGAAAGAAGAAATAGAAAACTCAACACAACAATTTTACTGTGGTTCCCATACCTCACCAACAAGTGAGATCGTGGTACATCCACGTTGAGCCTCAATAGATGACTCACTGCACTAAATCGGATCAAACGTTTACAACAGAGATGAGCCCCCTTTCAAGATGAACCCTACCATTACACACCAGAATTCCCTATGGGATTCTGATACAAATACAACACAGGGATAATCTGTACAAACTAAAAACCAACAGTAAATCTAAGAAAGAAACGCGACGATCAAAGATTTACACATGAATGGGCATAACCCTATCTGAAACAGATCAAGAACCATAACATCTGGAAACACGACCAGAGAGAGAAAAATAGTAGAGAGAGAGGGACGGTGGCATGCATCCGATCTGTAATACACATGGAATGTGTATTTGTAGTTTGGTCAACGAAGAGTTTCAATTGTGGCCGTTGGATCATCACGATGAGTGGTCCAGATTAACTATGAACTTTAACAAAATGACACCGTATAGCCTCAATGACAAGGTTGCACTTTTGTGCCATCCTGCTGTCGTTTTGTGCTTATGGTGTTGTCGTTTTGATTCATTTCCAACATGGAGGATGCAGAGAGGGGGGATTCGGTTGGACATCTGTAATTGGAGGATGCATGATGGAGGATTTGGTTGTGCAATCAGATTTGGCAATATTGTAGGGGGTGGAACGGGTCGATAACTATTGGTTGTATGTCAGTATGGGATGTCAATTGAGGAAACTATTTAGTTAGGACTTGAGCAATTCATGATTTTGTGTTGAATGAAATTCACTATGGGTGTCAATATGATATAATCTAAGTAATCTTCTCCAATCCTAGAAGCTCTCTCTTTGTATTTAATCAAAAGTCGTCCATAATTAAATTAAGGTTCTATCTGTAGAATTCTTTTAATTTGAATTCTAATTAGAGTCGAATTTCCATTCAAAAAGGATGGACATATCCACTTTTTATAATTATTATTATCAAGCATTAAAGGTTATAATTCCTTTTATACCCCTATATACCATGTAACATTTTAAAATTTTTTATATTGATCTTTTGGAGAAAAATTCTCTAATTTTGTTTTATTAAATTTTTGATATTTAAAGAGCACATAACATTTTATTGAGGAGGGGGGAATAATAAAAATTCAGCTTAATATATATATATATATATATATATATATATGTGTGTGTGTGTAAACTTTTCCCGTCTATCTCCTTTTTCCTATTCTTCCTCTCAATTTTACAACTGCCTTCACTAACCTTTAAACTGCATATTCAATAATTCAAGTGAGATGTTAAAGTCATGGGTTGGTGGTGGTTATCTCTTTCAATTCTTGTAGATTTTACATGTTATTTTCACGGCAGATGCAAAGGAGGAAAATATTTTCTCTCCAGGGTTGCGCTTCTGAAATTATGATTGATCACAATCTCTCCTCTGAAGAATGGAAAAGTTAGAGGTTCAACTTCAACTTCTACTCCGACAAAATATATGTTTAATTTTGTTTTTGATTAAAAAGATTAAATATGTACTAAATAAAATAATAATAATTACTTTTTTAACAAAAAAAAAAATGAGATAATTAAATTGGTATGTTTAATATCTAAATTAAATACAATCTACAAGTTATGTTTTTAATATTTTACAATTATGATTATATTTTAATTTTCATCTTTATAGATTTCTAAAGTGTTTTATAAGTAACACATTAGATCATTTAGTTTATCTTTTAGCTTTTTAGATGTGAATTAGTACGAATTTTTTTATATTTTATATTCAATAAATAATGAGTCAAAGTATTACCTAACATATCCAACATGTTTTTCATGTAAGAACTTGGAAGCTTTATTTCACCTTTTAAAACATCCAATCGAAATTGGAGTACTTATAATTAAAGTCTATCTTTATTTTAACAAATACCTTTTGTTTGAGAAAAATGAAATTTTATTAAAAATTACATATATGAATGATTAAAATTATGTACGTTTAATCATTCATGGTAATAGAACAAAACAACAAATTAAAATTTAGTGGAGTAAACATACTCAATCAAAAAAATTTAAGTGAGTTAAAGAAAGGTGAAACTAAAAATACAAATACAACACAGGGATTCCCTATGGGATTCCGATACAAATACAACACAGGGATAATCTGTACAAACTAAAAACCAACAGTAAATCTAAGAAAGAAACGCGACGATCAAAGATTTACACATGAATGGGCATAACCCTATCTGAAACAGATCAAGATCCATAACATCTGGAAACACGACCAGAGAGAGAAAAATAGTAGAGAGAGAGGGACGGTGGCATGCATCCGATCTGTAATACACATGGAATGTGTATTTGTAGTTTGGTCAACGAAGAGTTTCAATTGTGGCCGTTGGATCATCACGATGAGTGGTCCAGATTAACTATGAACTTTAACAAAATGACACCGTATAGCCTCAACGACAAGGTTGCACTTTTGTGCCATCCTGCTGTCGTTTTGTGCTTATGGTGTTGTCGTTTTGATTCATTTCCAACATGGAGGATGCAGAGAGGGGGGATTCGGTTGGACATCTGTAATTGGAGGATGCATGATGGAGGATTTGGTTGTGCAATCAGATTTGGCAATATTGTAGGGGGTGGAACGGGTCGATAACTATTGGTTGTATGTCAGTATGGGATGTCAATTGAGGAAACTATTTAGTTAGGACTTGAGCAATTCATGATTTTGTGTTGAATGAAATTCACTATGGGTGTCAATATGATATAATCTAAGTAATCTTCTCCAATCCTAGAAGCTCTCTCTTTGTATTTAATCAAAAGTCGTCCATAATTAAATTAAGGTTCTATCTGTAGAATTCTTTTAATTTGAATTCTAATTAGAGTCGAATTTCCATTCAAAAAGGATGGACATATCCATTTTTATAATTATTATTATCAAGCATTAAAGGTTATAATTCCTTTTATACCCCTATATACCATGTAACATTTTAAAATTTTTTATATTGATCTTTTGGAGAAAAATTCTCTAATTTTGTTTTATTAAATTTTTGATATTTAAAGAGCACATAACATTTTATTGAGGAGGGGGGGAATAATAAAAATTCAGCTATATATATATATATATATATATATATATGTGTGTGTGTGTAAACTTTTCCCGTCTATCTCCTTTTTCCTATTCTTCCTCTCAATTTTACAACTGCCTTCACTAACCTTTAAACTGCATATTCAATAATTCAAGTGAGATGTTAAAGTCATGGGTTGGTGGTGGTTATCTCTTTCAATTCTTGTAGATTTTACATGTTATTTTCACGGCAGATGCAAAGGAGGAAAATATTTTCTCTCCAGGGTTGCGCTTCTGAAATTATGATTGATCACAATCTCTCCTCTGAAGAATGGAAAAGTTAGAGGTTCAACTTCAACTTCTACTCCGACAAAATATATGTTTAATTTTGTTTTTGATTAAAAAGATTAAATATGTACTAAATAAAATAATAATAATTACTTTTTTAACAAAAAAAAAAATGAGATAATTAAATTGGTATGTTTAATATCTAAATTAAATACAATCTACAAGTTATGTTTTTAATATTTTACAATTATGATTATATTTTAATTTTCATCTTTATAGATTTCTAAAGTGTTTTATAAGTAACACATTAGATCATTTAGTTTATCTTTTAGCTTTTTAGATGTGAATTAGTACGAATTTTTTTATATTTTATATTCAATAAATAATGAGTCAAAGTATTACCTAACATATCCAACATGTTTTTCATGTAAGAACTTGGAAGCTTTATTTCACCTTTTAAAACATCCAATCGAAATTGGAGTACTTATAATTAAAGTCTATCTTTATTTTAACAAATACCTTTTGTTTGAGAAAAATGAAATTTTATTAAAAATTACATATATGAATGATTAAAATTATGTACGTTTAATCATTCATGGTAATAGAACAAAACAACAAATTAAAATTTAGTGGAGTAAACATACTCAATCAAAAAAATTTAAGTGAGTTAAAGAAAGGTGAAACTACATTCAAGAGTATATAAAATAAAGAAACAACAAACATTGTATCTAAATCTTCGATGTTTTCGAGCTGCCAGTTGTAAAATCTCATTTGCAAGGAGGATTTGATTTTGCCTTTTTTCATCTACAACACCCTAATCCATCTTGAGTGTATCAAAATTTTCATACAATAACTTGAAAGAAGTCATAAAACAAACAAAAAGCCTAGATCTAATCCGAGCTCAACAAATTTTTTTTTTTTAATATTAAATACTTTTTAAGTAACACATTAGGTCATTTAGCTTATCATTTAGCTTTTAAGTATATTTATTTAGTATGAATTTTTTATTTTATATTCAATAAATGATTAGTAAAATTATTACCAGACATATCCAACACGTTTTTCATGTAAGTACGTGGAGGCTATATTTCACCTTTTAACACATCCAATCCAAATCGAAGTACTTATAATTAAAGTCTATCTTTATTCTAACAAATACTTTATTTTTTAAAGTGAAATTTCATTAAAAATTATTCACATGAATGAGCAAAACACTAACTTAAAACTTGGTGGAGTGGACATATTCAATTTAAAAAATTTAGGTGAGTTAAAGAAGCTGAAACTAGGGTTGAGGGGAAGAAAGAAGTAGAGTTGAGGGGTTGTCCTCGTGAAGAAAACAAGAAAAGAAGCTAGGGTTTTTAGAGAGGAAAATTTTGGTTACAACAATAGCTTTTCAAAATCCTAACAAATAGTTTTTAAACACATATAACAGCATACCATGGCATGTGCAAGCATCTTATATATTTTTATCCAAATAAAAAGTCGCTTTATTTATTTATATATATATATATAACACAAATATACACCACATAATTGTAAGAATCACTCATGGCCAATACTGTGCATGTCATTGAGCAATACTATGCGGCGGTTCCGATGTCGGAAATTGTCGTGATAGATGAGATGTCGTCTATGTCTCTACCTCTCACTTTTTTGGACATGCCATGGATTACCTTATCACCAGTCGAGCGCCTAGTATTCTACGAGCTTGCTCTCTCCCATACTTAATTTGTTGAAAGTTACATTCCCAAACTCAAAGATTCACTCTCATCTACACTTAAACACTTCCCTCCCTTAGTTGGAAAATTCATATATCCATCAGATTTAACAACAATTCCCGAAATTCGATACAGGAAAGGCGATGCTGTCTCTATCATATTTGCAGAATCTTACCAAAATAATTTCAAATATCTCACTTCAAATTATCTACGAAACTGCCCTGAATTTTACCCTCTCATTCCTCACCTAATATCATCACCTAATAAGGGTTTACCGGTGCTGGCACTTCAGATAACCTTGTTCCCGGGAGCTGGAATCTGTATAGGAATCAGAAATCACCACGTGGTGGGTGATGCAAACAGCATCTTTCGTTTCATGAAAACATGGGCTCTGAAATCCAAGCATGGAGGAGAGAAAGAAGAAGATGTTTCATTTCCTTCACCGCCACTTTTTGACAGATCAGTGATTAAAGATCCAATGGGATTAGCTTCACTTTTCTTGAAACAAATGAAAAAATTGAATCTTCTAAATGGAAACGAAATACACCCACCGAGTGATGAGAAATACAAGAAGATTAGGCAAACGTTTCTACTTGTCGAAAAAGACTGATAATACATAAATTTGATCAGTCAACAAATATATAAAATAACAATAAAATAGGATGGAGTTACGGTGATGATAACGAACTGGTCATTGAGTCGTGGAAATGTCCTTTGCGCTTGAACCCTGCAAAACCCTAACGGAGGTGTTTCTTCGTTAGAAGCCTCCGACGATCAAGTTAGTCAAAGATCTCCAGAAGAATTAGAACAAAACCTTGTTTTGTTCTCTTAACTTTTTTGTATAAATTTCCTATATTGCTTCCAAAAGGAAGAAAAAAGCCCCCCTATTCCCGATAAGGAAGTTTTCCTTATATAGGTAGACTTCCTTATTAGTGGGTGGGAGTAGGAAAAGAAATGATTACTTACCTACTTTATCTTCTGCACAAGCCAAAAGGCTATTATCATAGCCTTTTTCGGATGTCCAATCCCACAGTTTCCCATAGAAGTTGACTAAAGTCTATGGGTCCCGCTATTTTCCTCTTATTATATTTAAATAAGATATTAGTGAGCAGGATATACTTGGAATATTCCTTTGGCTGTGCATTTGGTTTAGGATCGTTGAACTCGGCCTCGAAGCTTTATATCACCGCTTGGTTAATTGTTTAGTCCGGGTATTCGCATTTCTCATCGGAACTTTCACAAACCGCGTGATCAAATGCTTCGTTTCGATGCTTGGATTGTGCTTCGGAGACTATTGAGGTCGTGCGGTTTAAACGCTTCGGTTGGCGTAATGCTCCGCGTTGACCGGGTCCGATCATATACCGATTTTGACCAAGTCAAAATCACATTTTATTTTGACTTTATCCACGTGGCATATATTCCTTTCAGTGGCCCCTCGACGAAGCATGAATGTGTTTATACTTCGTCGTATCTTCTTTGAACAATAACATTCTTTCTCAAATTTTCGAAATTCTTTTCAAATTCCGTCGATTGGCGCTTTAAATCTTTTCCAGCTGTCACATCTACGCACGCGCGACAGCCGTCCACAATAACTTCTGACAACCCTCTCTCTCTTCATCGTGAACCGTCGCGTAATGATGAGAATTTATTAACATTTAATAACTTTATTTTGAATTTTCTCTTTCTTCTTCCACTAAACCCTTCTTTTCCCTTTTTATTTCTTCAAATCAATCTCTATCTTCAAAAATTCTTTCAGTAAGATCTCTCTGCAAACTCTAACTTCTACCGATTGTTCTCTTCGTTCCTTTGATTTTTGACATTTAGCTTTAATTCTTTCGTTCTATCTTGATTCCGTTCTGTCATTTCCTCGGTCTCTCGGAAGATTCTCGGCGTTTTTAGACGACACTCAGATTTTCTTCCTCGGAAAAGGTATTTTGTTATTGTTTGAAATTTTTCTTCTGTGTTTTGTAATGGGTAAGAAATCTATTGCCAAGAAGGTGGTTAGGGCTTTTGGTTTTCCGGATTTAGCTTTATTTGATAGGACCGAAACTTGTTGGAGGTTATGTCCTGACTTTCAAGGATATTATCATCGTATTGGGAAGAAGATAAAATTTTTTATCAAGCCTATGCATATTGGGGATCGGGGGTTTGATCCGAATGGGTCAAGACCTCTAGATGCAGAGATGATAAGTTGTTCCGACATTCGGTTGATTAAGAAGTGTTTGATAAAAAATCCCGGGTTTTTCCCTGCGATCCTACGCAGGTTGATATTATAATGACTTATTTTGAAGAAGAAGACAATCGTTTAACCGAACAGAAATAGATGCAATGGCGAGAGAGACCTTTTCCGCACCTTATTCCGCGGAGCTCCGGAGGCCGCCGAGCAAGAAATGTGGAGTCGGCATGTGATGTTGTCGCGGAGTTGTCAGCCTCTGGGGAATGTGATGTTGGGGCATCTGCTTCCGAAGGACTTGACGTCGAAGCATCTGCCTCTGGAGGAACAGGCACAAACTTAAGTGACGAGCGTTATGGATCCGGGAATACCCATCTTCGTCTCGAACACTTTGCTCTGCACCGAAGCACTATGACCCTACTAGCAGCTGAAGCCGAAGCTCTTAACTTTGGAGTTGATTTCACCAAGTATAGAGTCTTCGTGACTCCAGAGGCCGGCTTGTTGTCGCTGGATTATGTTCCGTTTCCAGTTGCACACTTCTATGGTGGAGTTCGACCGCCTTTGGATCCGGCCTTTTGTGGACTTCCTTTCTTATAGTCGAGCTCAGCCTGCTCAAGTCCACTCAAACGCAGCCCGGACGGTGATGGCCATGATAATTTTGTGCCGCAGATTGGGATGTGAATTCACCATGAATCTCCTCGCGCAGTTTTTCATACCTACGGAGATGAACAAGAACACCCTTTCTCTTCGGCCAAAGAAAAATAAGATTCATCTGTTCGATTCTCCTCCCAATAAAGTCAATTGGCGGGATAATTGGTTTATGGTCGAGTCCCGAGTGGGATTTCCCTTTAGACCTTTGGTGGGAAAAATCAACAAATGGTCTGCTCCTCCGAAGAATCTTGAGTTGAGTGAAGCGGAAAAGAATTTTCTGGAGGAGGTGGACAAGGTATTAGGCTCCGATCATAAAAATCAAACTCATGTGTATTCCATTGTTGATCTATTGAGCGAAAAGAGTTTGGAATGGTGTGGGATCGGCCCTGGTTTAGAGGATCGGAGGAGAGAATTAGGATTTAGTGAGGATGAGGAGGAGAATCCTATGTGGACTCTGCACCCGGGACTTGTATTTTCTACTGAGTGTCTTGTGTGTAGTGTTCCCGATTCTCGGGGATGTCGGACTGCCAAGGGTAGATAGATTTTGTTTTAATCATCTTGTCCTTAGTGCTTTTATTACTTTTTTGACATTTCTTCTCATGTTTCGCAAGACCAATGCCGGACAAGAAATTCTTTGGGTTCGGGCAAAGCAGCTGTAACGTTCGCCAAGCTTATATGAACTCGCTACCGAAATTCCCTCCGAAGCCAGTAGCCATAAAGGGGAAAAAATCTGATGCGGAGCCTGATGCTCCGGCAAAGGTTCCAGCCAAGCCTCCTGCGAAGATTTCTCAAACTGTTCGGGCCGAGACTCGCTCGAAGGGACAAGGAAGTTCAAAATCTGTTCCTCAAAAGGAGTCTTCAAAGGATACCCGTGGTGAGAAACGTCCTCGGGAGGAAGAAATTTCAACTCGCCAGAGTAAGCCTCACGGGGGGAGGAGAGTCGCCCTGTTGAAGCTTCTGTTCTGGTCCTTCAACATTGACTTAACGGTTGAACCTTCTTCGGAAACAATGGTTCGGACTCAACCTCGGCTTTGAATCCTCCATCGTGTAGTGGCCGGCACCTCGATACCAGCCTCTACTCGAAGCTCTAAGTCTTCGGTTCCTGCTCCTCGGGAAACATCTTCTTCTGTTCTTCCATCCAATGTCTCATCAAGAGATAAAGGTAAGGCAGTTGAATCGGGAGAACTTCCATGGTTTTCAGCAGGATTCTCTCCTCCTAGGGGATCCTTTCGAAAGCGCTGCCGCCCTGAACAGCTTTTAAATGACTCTCCCCCCAATTTTTAACTTTGATTTTTCGGACGGGGGGATATATATATCTGTATGCGGCACAATTCCTCCGAGGCGAAGTGCCGACTCGAAGACATTTGAGATCGCCAGCAAACGTTCAGCTGATGAAGTCGTGGGCAAGAGTGGCGCTCTTATATCTCGGGTAATAAGAATGAGTTTACTTCGCAATTTCCCCATAATGTTTTTCTTTTAACCTCTTATGTATATGCTTCGCAGCTTTCTTCTTGTGTCCTTGAACTCGGGGAGAAAATTACAATGCTGAGTCAAGAGAGGAGGAGAGCTAAGGATTATAAGCTTAGAACCGAAACTGCGGAGTCCAAACTTCGCGCTTTGCATCGGGAGTATATCTCTCAATCATCCATTCTCAAGGATGTTGAGAGGATTAAAGAGAGGTTGGGAGAGGATGTTAGTTGTTTCAAAACCAAACTCTCCCAATCTGATCAAAGGCTTTCTCATGCCGAGGACCGAAGTTTGAAACTGGAGAGAGAACTTGCTGCTATGAGGTCGGAGCTTGAGAAGGAATGTTTGACGAGCTTAAGCTTAAGATCCGATAATACGGGCTTGAAGGAGCAATGGTTAAGAGCTTGTTTCGCTAGAGACGAATTAGCGACTAAGGTTGCAGCTCTCCAAGTTGAGAATGACCTTTTAAAATCAGACGGTCATAAGGACAAAATTGTTGCTGATTTTAAATTGTCCGAAGCTTATGAATCTGGTTTGCATGAGAAGCAGCTCGAATTCTATGAAGCGGGTTGTGTCCATATGCTCCGGCAACTTCATCATAAATTTGAGGATAAGGGTTTTCTGTTGAAATGTTTTTTCAACGGACCCTTTGCTGGAGAATGCCGTGATGGAGCGGATTTCATTCCCTTTAAGGATGATGAGCTGAAAGATCTTCGAGAGGAGGACTCTGCTGCTGGTCTACCGGAATGGGTACCGCCATCAACTCTTCGACCCAATTTTTGGGATTGTACAAAGGTTACTCCCGGGACTCCTGCTATTGAGGAAACGGAGGAGAGTAACGATGTTGATGGTGGCGAAGTGTTACCCATTTCGGTTGATTTAATTGATGAAATTCCTTCGGAGCAAAATGTTTCGGGATCAATTCTTCCTTCTTCGACTCCAGATGCTCCGAATGTTATCACCTCTCCGGCTCCAGATTCTTCGGTTCCAGACGCTTCGGCCCCAGAATCTTCAGCTCCAGGCGATCCAGATCCTTCTACCTCATGACTACATAGCTTTTTGAAGTTAATGTAATAGTGTAGGATTCAATGTACTTTCATTTCAGTACCTATCCTTGGGTAATATATTGAGTTTATGTTTTACAACTCAAGTTTATATATTCCATTTTTCTTATATTTTAAGAAAAATTGTTATGATGATTTAAGTTATAACTAAACAACTTAAATTTAAATATATAAAAATCGAAACATAATCAAAAAATGCTATATGAATTCGAAATTTATTAAATAATAAGTAATTTCGTATATAAATAAAGGTTACACGAAATACTTCTTCAAGTGGTCGAATGCCATGGATTAGGCGAAGTGTTCCATCTTGCTTTACCAATTTAAATGTTCCGGGTCCGATCGCTTCCTTGATTAAATAAGGGCCTTCCCAATTGGGAGTCAGCTTATTTGCTTCGGCTTGTCTTGAGGTTACTTCGATTTTGCGAAGTACCCAATCACCGATGTGCAGAGGTCGTTGATATATTCGTTTATCATGATATGCCTTGGATTTTTCTTTAAAAATTTCAGACCGTAGCCTTGCTGTTATTCTTCTTTCTTCTAGCAAATCTAAATCAATCCTTCGTGCTTCTTGATTCTGGGTCTCGTTGAACATAGAAATTCTTGCTTTGTGGGTAGTGCGAGTTCGGGCGGTGCGCTGCCCTCGATCCATAGACCAGTACAAACGGTGTTTCTCCAGTGGGGCCCCTAGTCGAAGTTCGGACTGCCCATAATGCATCGTTTAGCTCATCGACCCATTTGTTAGATTTATTTGCAAGATTTTTCTTCAAGGCTGTCATAACCAGTTTGTTCGCTGCTTCAGTTTGTCCATTACCCTATGGATGTGCAACTGATGACTTCCAATGTTTAATGTGAAGTCGGTTGCATTCCGCTGTGAATTTAGCTGAGAATTTGGTTCCATGATCGGATATTACAGCTCTTGGAACTCCAAATCGGCAAAGTATGTGATCATGGAAAAATCCGAGTACATTATCCTCCGTGGGATTGACCGGAGGCTTGGCTTCGATCCATTTTGTGAAGTAATCGACCGCTACCACCATGTATTCGAAACCGCTTCTCGCTTTAGGGAATTTTCCCATGAGATCGATTCCCCACATGTCGAATGGCCAAGAAGCAACTACCGGAGTTTGAGTTATGGAAGGGAGTCTATGAACGTTTCCATAAATTTGTTGACCGACATTTTTGAACGAAGCTTTTAGCATCTTGTCGAAGGGTTGGCCAGTAGTAGCCTTGGTGGATTATCCTTTCCGAAAGCGCTCTGGCCCCTGGATGACCTCCACATACGCCTTCATGAAGTTCTTCAAGTATGGCTGTAGTCGGTTTAGGCTCAACACAGCGAAGGATAGGCCTTGTAAATGATCTGCGATATAAAATATCGTCATGGACTATATATCGGGCGGATTGTTTTCTAATTTGCTTAACCTTTACGTCGTCGCTTGGAAGTTGTTTTGTTTGAATGAACCTTTTGATGTCATCAATCCAAGTACCTTCCGTTAACTCAACGGTATGAATTTGAGGAGAAAAGCATGGAGAATGACGTATCTCGACCCTTATTTGGTTGTCGTCAATAAACTCGCCCGAGGCAATTTTGGCCAATTCATCAGCTGCAAAATTTTACGTTCTATTTATCTTGTTTAACACGAAGCTTTTGAATTTGTTTTTCAAAGATAATGCCATTTTGGTATACTCCTTTAAATTTTCGGAGTTTGTAGCATATTCTTCATTCACTTGATTTACCACTATTTGCGAATCACTTCGGACCTCAAGGTCGGAAATTTTTGCTTCGTTCGCCCAAAGTAGTCCCGGGATTAACGCTTCGTATTCGGCTTGATTGTTGGATAACGAAAATTCGAGCCTTATGCTCCGGGATTCGTTGAATTGATGATTTGGTGAAGTCAAAGTTATCCCGACGCCAGCTCTGTTTGAGTTAACAGCTCTGTTTGATCATGATTTTCTCTTGCGTTAAACTCGGACGTAGCTTGATTACTTTCTTCCTCTGTGAATGAAGTTTCGGCGATGAAATCGGCTAATGTTTGTGCCTTGATTGCTGTTCGTGGGGTAAACGTTACGTTGAGTCCACATAGTTCGATTGACCACTTCAGCATTCTACCGGACTGGTCAAGTTTATGAAAAATTTGTCCGAGCGGTGCATTCGTGTAGACCGTAACTCGATGCGACTCGAAATAAGGTTTCAATTTTCTGGATGCAACAACCAAAGCGTAAGCTAACTTTTCAATATTTGGATATCGTGATTCTGGTCCATTAAGGACTTTACTTACAAAATAAACAGGGAGTTGTTTACAATTTATTTCCCTGAGTAATACAACGACCCTGACAAAATTAGAAGCAGATAAGTATAGATACAATGTTTCCCCAACTACAGGAGAGCTAAGTAGCGGAAGTTGTTCCAAATAAATCTTGAGTTCGCTCCATGATTGTCGACACTCTTCCATCCATTTAAAATCTTTTCCTGTAGTTTTGAGAGCTTTGAAGAAAGGTAAACATCGCTCTGCTAACTTTGATATGAATCTGCCTAGTGCTGCTATGCAACCATTGAGTCTTTGGACGTCCTTAATACACCTTGGTTCAACTAGGTTTCGAAGTGCTGTGACTTTTTCCGGATTTGCTTCGATTCCTCGTTGAGTCATCATGAAACCTAGGAATTTTCCAGATTTAACTCCGAAGGTACATTTGGACGGATTCAGCTTTAGATTATATTGACTCAAAGTTGCGAAGGTTTCATCGAGGTCATCCAGATGAGAATCAACGTGCCTTGACTTAATCACCATGTCATCAACATATGCCTCAACGTTCCTCCCGATCTGCTCCTTTAGGACTTTATTTATCATCCGTTGATAAGTTGCTCCAGCATTTTTTAGGCCAAACGGCATGACATTGTAACAATAAACTGCTCCATCAGCCCTAAAGGATGTATGAACCCGATCTGTCAGGTTCATCTTGATTTGGTGATAGCCTGAGAAGGCATCGAGGAAGCTTAGGAGCTGATACCCGGTGGTGGAATCTACCAAGGAACCGATACGGGGTAAAGGGTAACAGTCCTTAGGGCAGGCTTTATTTAAATCGGTGAAGTCAACGCACATCCTCCATTTTCCATTGGCTTTGGTGACCATGACAACGTTAGCCAACCAGGTTGGGTAAGCTTCTTCCCTTATAAAGCCGGCTTTTAATAACTTTTCGATCTCTTGTTTCATTCCTTCCTTTTGTCTTCGCCAAAAGTTCCGGCCTTTTGTTGCACCGGTCGGAAGGTTGGATCAATGTTTAGTTGATGCTCCGCGACCCCGGGATCGATGCCTGGCATGTCTTTTTGTTTCCCAGGCGAAGTTCGAAGTGTGGTTCTTCAAAAATTGAATCCGTTCGAACTTCATTGTTCTTGTGAGTTCGATGCCTATTTTATATTTTTTGGTCGGGGTAGGCATCATTGATTGTTAACTCTTCAAAAGTCTCCAATTTTTCTTCCCCTTTGACCGCCTTCATAATGTCCATTTCTATCGGTTCTGAATTCGTCTATCAATATTTGATAGAAGGTCTGCCTGGAGTTGATCCGAAATCAACACTTCGTCAATCTCCCTTTGTGCTTCGGAAATTGCTTCTATCTCTGACGAAGTGTGACCCTCAATGACATCTGCTGCTATTAATGCTTCGGTCCGTAGAACAAAGGCTTCGTGAATTACTCCGATGTCCATAGACGTCGAAGTATTATCTGTCGCATCCTTCGTTTTTCGGATTGTTAGCAGATAATCCAGAACCGATTTTGGATTACTCCGGATGAACCCTACTCCATTTCTTGTGGGAAATTTGACCTGTTGATGTGATATGGAGATCACTAGGTCGAATGTTGCGAGGGATGGAATTCCGAGTATTGCGTTGTAGCTGGAATCGATATCCACTACGTAAAATTTAACCTTCTCCATCCTCGTCTTTTCCCCGGTTCCCATGGTGACGTCCAGTTTGATAGTTCCCTTCACTAGGATTTTATGCTTTGTGTAAATCCTTCAAGGACCATCGAACTAGGTTTGAGCTAATGATCATTTAGTCCCATCTCTTTAAAGCACTTATGGTACAAGATATTTCTCGTTGCCCCAGTATCAATGAGAATACGTTTTACCCTGCAATTTTCCATACCTTCCTTTGTCATCGGGGTATCAATTACCCCCCCCCGGGCTGGTTTCCCGTTCGATTGTTGGAGCCAATTCTGTTCTCGAAAAGGTGATCGTCTCTTTTTCTTCAAATTCATATTCGGGAATCAAGTATTCTTTTTTGAGCAAGTGAATTTGTTTCCTAATCTGTGTCAATGACGGTGTTTCGACATTTATCACATTGATTATTCTTTCACTATTGTGCTTCGGCTCTTCAGCCTGCCTTCCAAGCAATGTATTCTTTCAAATTCCCATCGCGAATTAACTTCTCGATCGCTCTTTTCAGTTGTATACAATTTTCGGTTACATGGCCACAATCTTTATGGAATGCGCAATATTTTGACCTATCACGAGTCGCCAATGTATGAGGGTTCAGCGATCTTGGGTCGCTTACCCCATATTTTTCCTTGATGACTGAGATAAGGCTTTCTTTTGTTACTCGCAGTGGAGTAAAAGCGTTCGTCCCTTTATTTTTGCTCGGACTAAAGCTTTTCTTCTTCTCAAAACTAATCGCCTGCTCCTTCTTCATTGAGACTTCGCCCATCTTTTCTTTTCCTTTTGAAGGTGTTTCTTGCGCACTTTCCTCGGCAAGAGCAATCTGTTGCGCCACGTTAAACATCTCCCCAATGGTTCGTGGCTTCCTCAGCTGTAGCTCTGTATATAACATTCCGGACCTGAACCCTCCTTCGAAGCACGTAATAACCGTATCTTGACTTAGTCCCTTGATTTCTTCATAGGTTTTCTTAAACCTTTCAAGATATGCTAAGAGGGTTTCACCCTCTCGTTGCTTTATGTTAGCGAGGTCTCCCCGGTTTTTGGTATGGATCCGATCGTCGTGAATTTGTCCAAAAACGTTTTTTCCAAGGTAGACCACGAGTCGATGGAACTTGGACGTAACGAGGTGAACCAGGTTAGGGCTTTGCTCGATAATGTGTCGGGGAAAGCTTTTACACAATCCCGTCGTCATTGGTTACCAATCCCATAGCGGATTTATATCTGCACATATGTTCTAGAGGTCCGGTATGTCCTGAATAAAGCACAAACCGAGGAATTTTCAGAGAAGTGTTTGGGGCCACCTCCTGGATCCACTTTGAGAATGGTCCAATTTCTATCGACCGTGACTTTTTTCCAAAAGATGTGCGGCGTGTCTGTTCGGGCGATTTTCCTCTGGGTCCGATCGGGAGATCGGTTATTTCGCGTCCTTTTGTAAGTTTCTTTGTTCCGTTGAGGGCGAGAGGAATGATGACTTTCTCCTACTTCACCGACCGATCTTTCAGCCCATGAAGTAGGTCTAGGGTTTCCGGAAGGTGGTGGCCTTTCCGGATTTCCTCTCGTTTGAATACTCCTGGACGGTTCAGGCCTTATATTTGAAGCTTGTGCGTAGTCGTCTACTAGGAAAGCTGGTGGAGGCAGATCCTGGCCGTGTTCACGAAACTCTGCCCGGAGTTTTAACCATTTTTTGGCCAGCTCTTGTTCTTGAGTTAGTCTTGCCACTTCCGTGCGTAACCTTTCCAGTTCCTCATCTGGATTAGGCTCAACTACTTCAGGCTCTCGTCTTGTGTTGAGTCTTTCTCTCAAATCCGAGGTCTGTCGGACATTAAGGTGTTCACGCAGGTCTTGTTGTGTCCGAGGAAAGGCGTGGCTCATGTCGTCCAATCCGTTCTAAAACTGAACGTCTTTGTCCGGGTGTTTCCGGAACAACAGGTGTATCATGTCTACGCTCGGTTGGACGTGAGCTTGATGGCCTGAGGATTGCCTCCTCGGGTGTCTATCTTCAGAGTTAGAGGACATTTTGTTTGTACAAGAAGAATCTTATATGAAAGTATCTTCTATGGGAATATGAGTTTTTTCGTAAAGGAAAGAAAAAGCTAACTTTCGGGATACCAAAAGCAGCTTTTACAATAATGAAGCAACACAAAGTTTAGTAAAAGAATATAATGCGTTTCCCGGTAACGGAACCAAACCGATAATACATAAATTTGATCAGTCAACAAATATATAAAATAACAACAAAATAGGATGGAGTTATAGTGATGATAACGAACTGGTCATTGAGTCGTGGAAATGTCCTTTGCGCTTGAACCCTGCAAAACCCTAACGGAGGTGTTTCTCCGTTAGAAGCCTCCGACGATCAAGTTAGTCAAAGATCTCCAGAAGAATTAGAACAAAACCTTGTTTTGTTCTCTTAACTTTTTTGTATAAATTTCCTATATTGCTTCCAAAAAGAAGAAAAAAGCCCCCATTCCCGATAAGGAAGTTTTCCTTATATAGGTAGACTTCCTTATTAGTGGGTGGGAGTAGGAAAAGAAATGATTACTTACCTACCTTATCTTTTGCACAAGCCAAAAGGCTATTATCATACCTTTTTCGGATGTCCAATCCCACAGTTTCCCATAGAAGTTGACTAAAGTCTGTGGGTCCCGCTGTTTTCCTCTTATTATATTTAAATAAGATATTAGTGAGCAGGATATACTTGGAATATTCCTTTGGTTGTGCATTTGGTTTAGGATCGTTGAACTCGGCCTCGAAGCTTTATATCACTGCTTGGTTAATTGTTTAGTCCGGGTATTCGCATTTCTCATCGGAGCTTTCACAAACCGCGTGATCAAATGCTTCGTTTCGATGCTTGGATTGTGCTTCGGAGACTATTGAGGTCGTGCGGTTTAAACGCTTCGGTTGGCGTAATGCTCCGCGTTGACCGGGTCCGATCATATACTGATTTTGACCAAGTTAAAATCACATTTTATTTTGACTTTATCCACGTGGCATATATTCCTTTCAAAGACATACAAAAGCTCAAGAACATTGTACGGACAAAACAACCGACCGTCAAACATTTGTCAACGTTCACCGTAACATGTGCCTACGTATGGAGTTGTCTAGCAAAGTACGATCCTCCAGAAGATTCGGAATGTTTTATATTACCAGTTGACTGTCGAGGTCGAGTCAACCCACCGATACCTGATAATTACTTTGGCAATTGCCTAACATCCTGTTTAATAGACGCAAATAATCAAGAACTTGTCGGCCACGTAGAGGACGCATTTCCGACACTTGTAGGGAAGTTTGGAGAAAAATTGCACGAGAAATTGGGAAATAAAGATGAAGTCTTGGCAGATGCTGAAACGTGGGTTAAGATGATTTCGAAATTGGATCCGAAGCGGACTATAGGTCTGGTTGGATCGCCTAAGTTTAATTACTATGATTTGGACTTTGGATGGGGAAAACCGATCAAATTTGAGTGCATTTCCATTGATCAAACTAGAGCTATTTCTTTCAGTGGGTGCAGAGATTCGGGAGAAGAAGGAGGTAATGGTATGAGGTAATGTCTTTTTCCATGGAAAAAATGGATGCTTTTGCTTCTGCTTTTAATGAGGGTCTTGCTGCTTTGAATTCGGTATAGAAATATTAAGATTATTTATAAGTCTTTAATTTCTTGATTTCCATTTGTTCCATCAAAGAAAAATATTAAAATTGATGTCATCAAGCTGTACTTTCTATTTCATTATATATCTTTGAACTATTTGCCAATTGTAATTCTTAAGCTTCACTTTGGTAAGACCATATATTACTTTCTACTTAGTCTTATATTATTATTTTTATTTATTAAATTAAGAGAAATCGAGAAGTATTATTTCAAGGTTAAGTTGGACTATGGAAGGGTTAAGTTTGGTAGGTTACACATATGCTTATAATTATTGAGAGACATTTGAAAAGCCTAACTCAAATATGAGCTGCAAGGAGAAGCAAGAAAGGAAAAAGACATTATATGAAGACTTCATTAATTATTACGAAAAATACAATATTCAATAATTGAAGAATTAAATGTATGGACGATCCCATTATAAATAAGAACAAGCGAGAGATCTTAAGGAAGCCATACTTTTTACATTTTGTTTTAATATTAAAATTTATGTGTACGTATTTTAAATAGATGAATATATTTTTAAACTTTACCTTTTATTTTCATAACAATAATTAATAAGTATGATATCTAAAAATCTTAATTATAGAGAGATATGAAAGAAAAAACACTAATGAATGGACATTAATTTTCTAATATTACAAGTAAAAAAAAAAAAATAATGTTTTCTTCCAACTACAACAAGTTTAAAAGAAAATGGAAAAAAGAAAGAAAAAAGGATGAATTATATGAGGAAGATGATAATAATCTTGAAGTAAGCTTGATTCAACTATTACAAATCTCATAAGCTTGATTCATCAAGTTTTTTGAAGTACTACAAATCTTCTCTTCAACTAATATGTAAGAAAGAGACTTCAACTTGCTTTACTGATCTCGACATTAATGAGGAAGAAAATATTTTTGATACAAAAAATTTTATTCCTCTTTTTCATTTGTTTAAGCAACAATTATATTTTCCTTGGAGAAATTTAATGTTACTTATAACGTTTTGGTTGAAGGTGAATTTTTAGCATCTGGTTTAGAAATTGAAAAGATTTCAAGTTGATTGATCTTGTGTATGATTTTTACTTCATAAAATTTTAACATCCTGAAAATTTTGACATGATTTTACATCAAGGTCCCTTGTCCCTTGGTTAGAATTTTATTTATACTCGAGTTGGGGAACCTATGTGAGAGTACTCGAAGTCCCGAAATATCCACATAAGAAAAGGCCGTCCGAGGTGGATTCCACGAAGGACCGACGTGGTCCCGGATAGGATTCCGCCGAGGCCTAGCCGGCGGACAGGAAGTACAAAATGCTCGAGAGAATGACCTCCGACAGAGGATTCGCACTGAACCTCACATTAAATGAACCTGACCCGACAAGCTCTCTTTGGAGTCACAATGTCGGAACTGTCAAGCGGGACCACAACAGGTGTCGCTTCCTGGTTGGCCAAGCTTCTCCATAAAATGGTAACTCACATCACACACAAATTAAGTGAAAGCCGGATATTCAAGTATATTCCCGGGTGTTCTGTGAGGGTCGTCGGAGCTAACTTTCCCGACACAACCCCGACACCGTTATATTTGTACTCTGATTTCTAACTTGACCGTCGGAGAGCCAACGCCGGGAGCACACCCCCCGGCACTTGGCCTTCTTGCCGGATCCCCGTCACGGTGAGCAGGCCCACAGTGCCTACGTGGAGAGATCGTCCCCGATCACTATGTTTAAAGTTTCTATACTCGATTGCATTCAACAGCTATTTGGGCTCAATTATCTAAATTACCAACGTAATTTTACCATTAAGAAATTCTCATTCATGTGGGCAACAAGATTGTACAAAACATAAAGATTGATGCTCATATTATACGATGTAAGTTTGTCACAATTTATGTTCATATGAATGTTTTAACTTTCAAAACTTTTGTTTACATTGAACACTATAGACAGGCCTTCATTATGAAGATATTAATCATGGTTATTTGTTGTTACACCATTAGAGAATAAATCTCTAATATACCTATGTCCAAGTCCAATGCATAGTATTTTTCATTGTAAACTTGAATATAAGCTCTTGATAGAAGTTGCCCAAAATAGAATAATTTTGGGAAATGTTTCTAAAATATGATTTTCTTTTTATTTAATTTTCAAAATACGAAGGGTTTTCTTTGTTAGTGTATATCCTCATTTTTTAATAAAATATTAAGGATCTACTTTGGCAAAGTAGACCTCTCTATATACACATATATAAATCAGATTTTCTATATTCTGTGGACCAAAAATATTTTTTATATTTTGTGTTATACAAGAACTCCCAAACAACTTATGAGGTGATATTTCTTTCCATGTATGGTTACTGATGCGGAAAACATTCCTCTTGGGTGTCATCTACATGATAATCAATGTCTAGTTAGGCAATAGACACTACTAGAAATTTCAATTTTTGCGGCGGTCAAATTCGTCGCAAAATGGCTTTTTGCGACGGATTTGTGACAAATTTGACTGTCGCAAAAATTGTTCATTGCTATCAGCGACAGCACAAAGATTTTGTCTCTATTTGCGATAGATTTTTGACAACAGGAGGCCGTTTCTATTTGTGACAAATTTTCGATGGTAATAGCCCGTTGCTATTTGTGATGGATTTACAACCGATCTGGCCGTCCCTATTTCGATGGATTGTCAACTAATATGACCGTTGCTATTTGCAACGAATTTGTGGCTGATCTAGTCGTCGCTATTTGCAATAAAATTTTAACTCATATGACCATCACTATTTACGATAATATTTTTTTTTATTTGGCCATCGCAATTTACAACGAATTTTCAACTAATTTGACCATCGTTATTTGCGATGAATGGTGCACCACAATTATGTCACATTTTCTCTTTTTTTTTAAAAAAAAAATATATTTTTAATTTAAAATTTTTTTTAATTTTATTAATTAAATACCTGAATTTAAATAAATATATCCAAAAAAGATTATTTAATTACATTAAATCAGATAACAATAAAAGTCATAAATAATAATATTTCTACTAAAATATATAGAAAATCGGAATAATAAAATATTCTAAATTACATTGTAATAATTATATATATATATATATATATATATATATATAATCTAAATAATAAGATATTGTAAATATCATTATAATACTATCACGTAGGCAATAGTGCCACAGAAGAGCCTAGAGGTGATGGATCACAATCTTCATGAGTGCTAGGAGATAGATGTTCGTCAAGTAGAGTAAGATTATTTGACAAACTCACTCTTATATCCGAAATTTGGTCCGTATTCTTGTTGTTGTATTACTCAAAAGAAAAAAAAAATCTTATCAAGAACAAAGAAAATAAAAAATTTACACATTTCATAATTGAATTGCATCATGAGAGTTGAAAATATAATTTGTTTATGTTCAAGTTGATATATAATAATAATTATACATTAATATGTATAAAAGAATAATAATTGTCATTTAAATATCTTCACCAAATAACATAAATTTATACTAAATTTTAAAAGTAACATTTCCACATATTATATAGTTCATTAAATACTCCACGTGTAATGAACCAATAACATTAGGTGGTGGCATTGAAACTACAAAGGGATTAATTCCAATGCTATATAGTGAGGTTTATGAATTAAAAATTAAGAACATATACGAATGTTCTCAATAAAAGTCTCCAAAGTAATGCATGAACATGCAAGAGAAAGAACATGTAAGCCTCTCCTTGTATAGGTGTCAGTTCCTTGTATAAAACTTATTAAATTTTACAAGCAAAAAGTTACAGGTATAAATTAAATGTCATATAGATCAAGTTTATACCAGTTGGTCAGGGTAATATAGTTAACAAGGAAAGGGGAAAAAGTCTAAAATTCAAATTTCTTTGCAATATTTGCCGATGAAATCTCTTGCAGCAACTGAAATTTTGCAGTAAAATGGGTTAAAAATTCATAAGCAATTGACGATAAACATTAAATTTATGTAGATTTTCTCCAACAAATACAGAAGAAGATAAATAGGAAAAAAAAAGATATATATATAATATCCAATTAATGATACAAAACAAGAGAGGTTGTCGCTATTTGTGACGACTATGAAGGTCGTCGCAAAAGACCATCCCTATTTGCGACAACTCAAAAGGTCATCGCAAAAGACCATCGCTATTTACAACTATTAAGAAGGTAGTCGCAAAAAAATCGTTGCTATTTGCTACTGTTAAGAAATAGTTGTAGAAGACCGTCGCTATTTGCGATAGCTCGGAAAGCCATCACAAAAAATTGTTGCTATTTGCAACGGCTCATAAGGCCGTCGTAAAAATTGTGGCTATTTGCGACGGATCACAAGCCTAACACAAAAATTGTCACTATTTGCGATCGGAAAGCCATCGCAAAAAACATCGCTATTAGCCACGGTTAATTGTGTCGTCACAAAAGTCGTCACTATTTGCGATGGTTCATAAGGCTGTCACAAAGTCGTCGCTATTTGTGATGGATTAGTATGTCATCACAAAATCTGTTGCTATTAGCAACGGTTAGGAGGTCGTTGCTAAATTTAATTTTTCTTGTAGTGAGAAGTGTCAAATAATCTCCAAAAGTCAAGAGTTAAAAGTAGTGTCTTTGGCATATGCTCTGCAACTGTTAATGTTAGTAATTTTTAAATGATGAATATATCATAATATACATGAGACAAAGAGAATATTTCTTTAATACTCTAAATGTTGAGAATATAAAAAGGTAGAATATCTTGTGGTTCTTCTTGTGTAAGAGTATGAATTACCAATTATATACAAAGTGGTTAGCCAATAAAGAAGATACACCTTGAAAATGGAGCATTATTTGTTGACTAATATTCAGACCATGAGGAATATTTTTTGTAGATATCAGAATTTTATTTATATATTTAAATATATAATTAAATTTCATTTATATATTTTAAATATATATATTATGATTTTGGGCGATTCACATCTGGGATGGGTGACACGTGGCTGCTTATTAGCCATTGATTGCCACCTTCTTAACCTATAAATACAAGGTAAATTTCTTCAAGAAAAGCTACATATACACGCACAAGAAGCTGAAAGATATCTGAAGAATATCGAACCTTTGTCGCATTGGTTCTTCCTCTTCTCCAAGTCCATTCCAAAAGGTCCAAAAGCCCTCGAAAGAAATCAAATTATTTGATAAATCGAGATAAAGCCAATGACCCTCGGAGTAGAATCCATTTTGAGTTCAGGCCCAAAATGTCCTCGAAAGAAATCAAATTCATTGGATTGAGATCAAACCCAAAAAGCCTTTGAATCCACAAGGATCAAATCAACGGATCCATAAAAATTAGACCTTGTAATTAAATTGTTATATAAATATACTTTGTTACATACAATTCCTATTTTCATTGTAATTTCAATTTTACAAGGAAATAAATAATTTATTGTTCACACTTTTATAACCACTTATCTGAGTCATTTAATGCTTTGGTGCTTAGATGTAAGAATTTTGATAAATATCGAATCCACTTACTAAGTCTCACACTTTGCTTTCTTAGTGTGTATGACTTATGTGACAGTGCAGAGTCACCTTCTATACTGAAGTGGCATCTTCTAGGCCACATAAGACCCTTATGTGGCATGAAGTTCACTTAAGGCTCTTTAATTATAATTTATTTAAAAAATCAAAGAACAATTCAATTAACTTTGTGATCACAAATCTCTTGAAAATTTAATTTAAAATAAGGACCAAAAAATTCCAAATAACTATCTTTCAAACAGAAAAAAAAAATCTAAATTTTAATAAATTAATAAAATTAGTAATAATATTTATAAATAAAATCTATTCAAAAATATTAAGAAAGATATGGTACGTGGGTTGAATTATAGAGAAAGTCAAAATAACAGTAGTAATAACATATTGTCAAATAAATCAATTTTTGTAATATTTCATAAATACAATTTTAAATAATAATAGCCCAAAAATAATTTATATTTAAAAGAAGTGAAAAGGTCAAATCACTTACCTTTGTCTCAAAATTCTTGAAATCCACAAACTCTGGTGGTCCAAATGCCAAAACCATTCTTTACCTAAAATCATTCCATGTTTATTATAAAATTTACAAACTTAATAAATCTAGTTGTAAACTTAATTGGCTTATAAACTTATCATATTCTAAAAATCTAATTAATCAAATATATAATTCTGATGTGCAAATTTGTAATGTGATAAGAAATTAGAAAAGCAAAATCAGTTAGGGTTGTCACAATTATCAAACATAACTAAGGCACAGTACCTATCACATGTAGACAACAAATAGGAAGTATCACGATTTTAAATTTATAAAATATCATATATCCCCAAGAACGTGGGAAAAGTTTTTAGTAATTATCCCTTTATGATGAATTAAGATTAAAGAGAATTATACATAAATCTCAATTAAATTTGTTGCGATTGATTGGAACAATAAAGAATAGATTTCTAATTTTTTTTTTTTTAGAAAAAATGTAATACAACTTAATCAAAGAAAGAATGAAACGATTGAAGGCAATTGTGAATTCTCAATTAATTTAGTACCATACTTAAGTTATTTAAATTAATTACCTTGATATTGTTCATCGCAAGTAATACTACATCTTTTAGGTTTATTACTAAGTTGTCAATTTAATAATTTACCCTAAGATCAGCATGAATAATAAACTCAAGATTATTAGAATGCCTAACACATCAAGTTTCGATCATGTTATTAATTCTAAATCGGCAATTTATCATTTGTCTAAGGTTCAGTGAAGTGTGTTGTGGTTACGTATTTTCCATAGCATGATTATGATTAATTAAAGTGTAGCAAGAAAATCAAATCACATAAGGTGTCACTCAATCAACCAAAACCTAAGGAAGAACATTGATCGTATGCAGATAGTAACATGGTAGCATCAATGATTTTACATTTATAATATTATCGTTTTATCCTAAGAACGTTGATAACAGCCTATTAGTACCTACCAATTATGACAAGGTTTTGTTTAGTGAGAATTAGTCCTAGGCATCAATTAATTTATATTGAGTGATGTAAAAGAAAATAACAAATAAAGGAATAAAATATAGAAAGTATGATCTCATTACAGGAAGACCTATATTCGAGGATGCAACTTATAAGTGGATCTAAGGCAATTATGAATTCCTATCTTACTACCGTACCTGAGTTATCTAATTTGATTACCTCATTACAATTCGTTACAAGTAATCCTAAATCTTTTCGGTTTATTACTAAATCGTCATTTAATAACTTACCCTAAGATCAACATGAATGTCTAACTCAAGATTATTAGAACAAATAACATATCCGGTCCGATCATATTAATTATTCTAATCCCGTAATTAATTATCTATCTTGGATTTGACCTAAATAATCAATTGTTAATTTAAACCTTGTGGGAACATGCTCAATTAAATTTAACCTTGAATTTCATGGCATCATTTCCAACAACAATTCAAATTAAAAGCATAAGACAAAAAGTAATTCACAACGTAATATAAAAACCTCTAATTGTTCATTATTCCTATAGATGGAGTAGAAGAACAGAATTCTAGGAGACAAAATTTCAACTGATAAAAGAAAAATAAATACAAGAATAAAAAGAAAGGGAAATAGTAAGTTTGTCGTTTTGTTGTCACTGCTTCAACAGGCAGCCTAATCCTCTAGATCCTTAAGAATCCTCGTAATCCAGTTCTTTTTCTTGATCTTTGGAACTTCTCTACAATATCTCTAAACTATACTATAGCCCACTCCCTTATGCTTCGAGGCTCAAGAACTATAACTATAATTTCGGGATAAACATATTAAAGTTTTACAAAAATATGACAATAGATCTAAAATAATTGCATAATTTCCTCCGTTCTAGTGAATTCTGCTCTGCTAGACCTTTGGAATGACGCCTCTATTTATAGGAGTGAGTTCGGGGGTTTTTCGGACATTTTTCCAATTAAAGGCCATTCTCTTTCTTGTAAACGACCGTTTTGAAACCCTAGGGCATATAACAGCCATTATTATCCTTGTAAACGGCCATTATCTTGCCCTAATTCAATATGGCCATTTTTGTTTTAGGTATATGGTTGTTT
>JAHSUH010004094.1:0-11594 GCA_025388415.1 Cynanchum wilfordii
TTTACCAGAAAATTCGATTACAGCAGAAAAAAAGTCTCATCTTACCTTAAATTTTATGTCTTGCACAAAAAAAAATTAGTAACGTCCTCAAGTGATACAACTATCAATGTAAGGGTTTTAATATTTGGTTTTCTAGATCTCCACATTTTAAAAACCACACAAGAGATCAAGCAAATGCAAGCAAGGGAAGCTTGATTAAACTTTGCAGATCAAGAAGTATATAATTAAAAATTAAAAATTAAAAATAAAAATGAAAACCCAATGAACAAGCTGCTTCTTGCAGCCTCAAACTCTGCGGGATTAACTCTAAAAAACTTTAATACCTAAACCCACTATCGTCAAAATAATTCTTAAAACAAAAAAAAAAAAAAAAAAAAAAAAAAAAAAAAAAAAAAAAAAAAAAAAAAAAAAAATAAAAAAAAAAAACTACCCCCCTCCCCGTAAACAAACGAGAAAAAAAAAAAAAGCTTCAAACTTTCTCCTAATAAATTCTCATGTATATATATGGGAATCCATTGATTGTTAATTAATTAATTAAACTTAACCTTGAATTTACCAAAAAAAAAAAAAAAAAAAAATTAAACTTAACCTTCAAACCCCAATGCCCGAGTTGAGAAGACATATCCACGAGACAAACAACGCTGTCATCATTCAACTTCTGTGTTTTTTTCTCCTCTTCTGCCGCCACCACCACCTTCCTTGTCTGTTGGAGCACCTCCTCATCGTTTCCCACGTGCTCTACTATTTCCACCATCTTTCATTTTTTTTTTTTTTTGTTAATTTAGACAAAGGAAAGGAAATTTCTTTTTTCTTCTGATCTACTTGGCGTTGCAAAGAAGAAGGATGGAAAGGAAGATATGTATGTATGTATATAGAGAATGGATTTTAAAAGGTTTGTTTTTGAGGGGACAAAATTCTTATACAAATTGTCCGAACACACCTGTTTATGTAGTATGTGACTGGCTTATTTATGCAACGGCTCGGATTGATTTTAGTAAGATCCAACGGTGTATTTTATATGTATCCCGGCATATGAACAATCCGACCCTCATGGTCCACTTTAGTGGACCTTACTAACTATTTATGAAACCCATTCAAAGTCTTACACGTGTCACCTTATCATCTTAAAAAAAAAAAACAACAACTTTCTTTCCATATACACTCTCACTCCATTAACACTCTATTAATTCAAATAGAAGGCATTTGATTATTCTCATTGCGAGTTTGAATCTTATATATAATAGAAATATGTGTTAGAAAGAATTTTTTGTTAAAAATAATGGGACACAATTAATTTTTGAATTTGTCGAACAAAATAAATTTAAAATTAATATGTAAGGATTAAATCTAACAAACATATAGTTTTTTAGAAAGTAAATCCACCATTTAGAAAAAAGGAAAAGAAATTAAAACAAAAAGTTGTTATAAATTAATTCATTGGTTAAGTATATTTATTAATCTATACTTTTCAAAAAGTCCAAAGGTTAAGGGGGGGAAATTTTATAATGTGAGCTCAATCAATTAAAATTTACACGGAATGAATATTTATATGAAAATTGGTAAGATTCATGGTAATATTTATATTTTTTGTGTGCTTTGTTTTATTTGATTTTAGTTTGTATGTCATAAATGTATAACAATATCTATATTAATTTGTTTTTCACAATTTATTTTTGTAAAGTATATTCTAGAGATTTCCCGCCCAAAATACACTCATGTGCCATTTGTTTCTCGTGTTAATCTCTTGTGTATTATTTACTTTACCATTATGTTCTATTACAAGTGATGATAAAATATGTCTGTTCTTTTGTTATTGAATGTTTTTTTCTTTTATTCTTCAAATAGTCACAAATTAAAAAAGAAAATATGTGTTGGCTAAACTATTATACATAAACAAACTAATATTCATTCTTTTCTTGATAATTCAATCAATTAAAAACAATTTTTTTTTTTTTTTTTTACATTTATCATGTCTTAAACTCGTATTTTTTTAAAAAGTTATACATGATGCTATTGAGTTATATAAACTTACTTGTTTTTGTTTTTGTTTTGTTTTGTTTGTTTTTTTGTTGTTTTATACAAAAGTAACGTTAGAAAGTTTTAGTTAAAAAAGGAAAAACAGAAACACTAATTACTATCAATCATAATTAGGAAAGAAAATATTCTTCAAGAAAAGTATAGATAAGAAACATTGAGAGGTTTGAATTTGCACAATTTTTTTCCTTTTTTCTTTTTTTTTTCTTTAAAAAACTACTTTGAACAATTGTTTTGGAAAAATTTGGAGTTTTTCTATTTCTTTATTCTTTTTAATATGATAATTTTCTCATTTAGTTTCTCAATAATTGTAAATTATCTAAGTTGGTTCTTTTTTTTTAATAAACTAATCTTTGGTTTAATTTTAATTATTCAAATCTATACTTTCAGTAATTAATTCATAAAATTTGCCAAAAAAATTTACAAAGTCTAAGAATTTTTATTAATGAATATACAATACTTTCTTTAATTTTTTATTTGTTATTGACAAAAAAATAAAAATAAAATTAATGTTTAAATATATCTTGATTTTATAATGTGACAGGTAAAATGTATATCTCTTTTTTCTTTCCTCAATTTAACAAGTAAAAAAAAAAAGTGTTATAAAATAGGACAATATTTTGTCCACTTCAAGTGGACCTCACGGTATAAAACATGTCATCGAAGTTAAAGGCTTTAGACCTCGGGGTTTAATGGTCTTTCATATCCTTTATTATGACTTTTTAATTAAATATAATAATCTTTTAGATATCTTCTAGAAGAAGAGGTGTGGTTTCAGGCCAAAATAGAAAGTACATATATTATTATATTAATCTAAAAGGAGTTGATGGTCATTTTAAAAATCCTATAATTATGAATTTAATTAAACAATGGTTACATATTGGGTTTGATAACATCAAATAGGATAATGTTTTGAGATATAAACTGTGCATGATTTGTGAGTATTATTGTACTAAATTGAGATATATTGATTGATTTTGGGTTTAATTGCAAATATTCTGTTTCAGGTTACTTCGGGGCGAAATTGAAGTAAAAAGACAAATTCAGAGGCAAAAGAGCAATATTCCGGAAATATGCTACACCCTTGGAATCTGTAATACGCCCGTATGAGCTATACGCTCGTTGCCCTTATGTGCATCACGCCCGTATGAATTAATTACCTTCTCTACGGCCGTTGCACTCTAGACTATACGTCCGTAGGACTTAATGACATCAATACGCCAGTAGAGAAGAAAGGGCAACGCCCGTAGTCGTACCGGAATCACTGTTTTATTTGTAAAAAGACGATTTTACCCCTGTTTTCGGTTATCTATAAATATTAGGATTTCCAGCAGTGTTTAGGCTGGCTAGTATTTTGGAAGGGTTATGCTATCAAAGTAATTTTGTAATTCTTGTTTAGGGTTTTGAATTAGATCTACATTGTGCTATTTTCTATATTTTGAGATCTCTTTCACTTGTTGTAAGTTGTAAGAATCTCTTGTGAGTCTTTGTGTGAAGTTGCCTCGAATTGTAAGGAATTTCCTTGGAGTTTTGCAAGAGAGGAATCAACACCATCAACTTGAATATTTGAAGAAGAACAAGAAGTTTGACAAAGAGGGAGTTGAAGAGGTTACTCTTCTTCTTTTATTTGTTATGATTTCTATCTTGTAATTAGAGACCAACCCTAGGAACTCTTCTCTCTACATTTCTTTTAGGTAGAAATGGTTGGTAATATTCTACAATTACTTTGGGCATTTCTTTGTTATTCATGGATTGAATATTATAGTTTGATTTATTTGAATTGCAATTTCATTCATAGCTTTGAATCTGAATTTTATCTTGAGTATTGAGCTTTGATTTGAGGTTGTAGTTCCGGATTAACACTAATTGTTAGGCCGGAACTAGGACAACGATTAGTGCCAAATTGATTCGATTAGATTTTCTTTTGATGGACCGGAACTAGGATGATTGATGGGAGATTTGATCTTGTCAACATTCAAGTGTTCTTAAATCAATGAATTTCTTGCAACGAATTGTATTGAAGAAGTTCATCCTTAGACTTGAATATTGGTGAGATTATGATAGTTAATTCATGATTAATCTTGTCCCTAGTAGTTTGTATCCTTCATTTCTCCTATTATTTCTTATGAGTTTCTACCTTCCATTACTTGCTTGATCCTTTACTTTGCTTTATTTTACTTTGCTTTCTAGGAAATTAGAATTCAATCTAATCATTCTTGATAAAGGTTGGATTACTTGATGATTGATTCATACTTCCAAATCATATACATAATTGATTTAATTATATTTTCCACACTAGAAATTAATAGACGTCTTGGGGAAAACGACTTTATAAATATTAAAATGTGAATACTACCTTTACTTTCTAAACTATTTCGATAGGTTCTCTGCCTAGTTGAGTTTATTTTATTAGTGACAATCCTATTTTAATCTTGAGAATTCCTATTATTTTTAGTATTATTTATTCGATTATTTATATTATTTTTATATATATATAACTCACATCAGATTTTTGGTGTTGTTGCCGGGGAAATCTATTATTTAGTTTCGTGATATTTTTCCTCTTAATTCGTTGTAATGTTTGGGAAAAATTTTCATCAACGGCGTGAATCATATAACGAATTAATTATGTTATGATTTGTTAAATGAAATCAACATCAAGTAACTTTTAGTTTTCTTGTCTATTTCTTTGAATTTTGATTTTGTTTAGATTGATTTGATTTGTTAGTTGAATTTTGTTTTTCATGATTTTTGTAGCTTAATTTTCAGATTTCATTTGATTTTTTTATTCTTGTTCTTAGAATTTCTTGCTCTTATTTTAGTAGCTTTCTTGTTACTTGTATTTTGTTTCTCTTTCTTTCATTTAATTTGTTTTCTTATAGATTTTTGGATTTAGATCTTAGGTTAGTTGATTTAGTATCATGATTTTTAGGTGTAGTTAATGTTTTGGTTAGTTTAGATCCTTTAGGTAAACTTTTACTTAGAGATTTCGGTTAGATATAGCTTAGATATTTTGAATTTAGGTTAACTTTAGTTGATTTAGATTAGATAGCTTAGTTAGTTTAGTGCCTTAGATTAGGATAGTTTTTAGTTCTTCTAACTTTCTTTCTTTAGATTTAGCTTATATCTTTAGTTTAATATCTTAGTTTGATCTTTAGTTTAGAATTTAGATCTAATTGTTTTTCCTAATTTCTAACCTTTTCTAATTAGATTCTAGGTATGGTTAGTATAGGATCTAACTAGTTTTCTAACTTGTTCTTCAATGTTCTACTTCTCATTCTTATAACTTTAGTGCTTTACTTTCTTGATTGATTCTTTCTTTGATAGATTTCTATTTCATGTTTTTAGATTATTTTCATGGTTATTAAAACAGGATATTGTCTTGATTTTTAGGTATTATGGTAGAGTAGTTTAGTTTACCTCTCTTCTTAACCTTAGTTTCATTACTTGTCATTCACCTGTTTTACATTTTCATTACTTGTCTTACATTTCTTAGTTATAATTTCATTTTCATATCATTTTATCTCCATTTCTTTATATTCTTTAAATGCTTTCTAGTTTAGTTAGTATTCTAATAGTGTCTTCAATTCATGGAGATTATTGTTATTGAGTTATTTCATTTTGATAGATTTAGGACTAATGTTAGGAGTTTTTCATGACTTTTTACTTTTTGTTAGCCTTAATATGTGCTTGTATGAGTTTAGGTATGGCTTTGCATTTAGATTTCTTGCTTTGCATTTATTGTTAGGATTTAGTTTTAGTTTGCATGATAGGTTTTCAATAAATGGTCACTTATGTTACTATTAGACTTGCATCTTTAGGATTTTATTTAGTATTCTTTGAGTTCTTTAGGTAATAGTATAGTATAGTTCTTTCTATTGAATAGAAAGCATTCTTAGAAATTAATTCTAAGAAATGTTAATTCTAGTGACCAATATTTGTTTTAATTCTGTTTTTCTTTTTAGTTAGTATGCTGAATTTTGGGTTGAAAAATGTTTGAGTACTTTGTTTTGCATATTCTGTCTTACTTCGCATATAATTGAATAGTTAGTATGGATTTGTAACGGTCAAAATAACACTTGATGTAATATTTTTTATTTATTTTAATATTCTCAATTCTACTAAAATCAAAACCACTTAAAATTTCTTGTTATTATATTTTATGTTCCACCAATTAGTTTTAAGTGAACTATTATGCTATTGTTGAATAATAGCTAAAGATAATTGGTATAAGTAACAATTTATCCAAAAAAAAAAAACAAATTGGTATAAGTAAATACAATTAAATAAGAAATGTTACATACAATTAATGGTTAGGTTTTTATAATTATAAATTCAATTTACAAAGGTAAGGCTCTTATAATTATAAATTTAATTAAATATTTATGAAACAACTGTCTTTCCATATACACTGTCATTATCCACTAACAATCTGTTAATTCAAATAGAAGACATTTGATTATTTTCATATTATATATATATAGAGAGAGAGAGAGAAAAAAGTGAGAGAGAGAATTTTTTCTTGAAAATAATCTGAGACAACTCAATTTTAGATTAGTCAAATAAAAAAATTTAAAAATAATATGTAAGGATTAAATCTAACAAAATATATTTTTTTAAAATACTAAATCCACAACTTACAAAAAAGACAAGAAAAAAATTAAAACGGAAAGTTGTTAGAATATAACTCATTGGCCACTCTTAAATATACATTTATTAAACTATACTTTTTAATAACTCCATAGTTAAGGGGGAGGGGATTATATAATGTGAACTCAATCAATTAAAATTTACATAAAATGAATATTTATATAAAAAATGGTATGATTCATGATAATGTTTATATTTTTCGTGCGTTTTGTTTTTATTTTATTTTATTTAGTATGTCATAAATGTATAACAAACTGTATATTAAATTTCTTTTTTTCCACAAAATTTATTTTTGAAAAATATATTCTAGGAGATTTCACGCCCAAAATAATTAACTATTTAATCCCTCATGTGTCATTTCTTTCTCTTGTTAATCTCTTATTCAAATTTTTTTTCATTAATCTTTTATAAAGGGTAATTTTGTAATTTTGAATAAATATAAAGCATAACTCTAGTTATTCTCTTCATTATTATTCTTCTTCTTTCACAACAGCGATGGCGGTGGCAACAACAACGGTCGGTGGTGACAACAACTGCTGGAGTCTCATCAGGAATACGAGATTACTTTGTGAGGGTGGTTTGCTCTTTTCTTCCTGCCGATGATTTCTTCGATTACTCATACAACCAACAGCCCTCGAGCAAGCATGACAAATCTAGCTATTTTTGTGAATCTGAATCTACCATTATTATTTTTCTACCTTGAGCAAGCATGACAAATCTTCATTATTATTTTTCTACCTCGAGTAAGCATGATAAATCTACCATTATTATTTTTCTTTCTTTCTTTTTTTTCTTTTTTTTTAAAATTTTTTTTATTGCTTGTGCTTCCGAGTCTACTTCCTACTGTCGGTGCTACTTGTTTTATTGTTCTTGTTGGTTGATGAATCAATCGACGACGACCATGATGATGATGATGATGATGGAGAATAATTTGCTTTTGATTTGTTCTGGGGCAAGGTTGTACTATGATTCACTTCGCTGTGTGTTTTTTGTGTTGTTTGGAATTTAGAATGCCGCACAAATTCGTTCATTGTTACCTCTGTTAAGTTTGGGGGAATCCGCCGCCGCCAGTATGTAGTCGCCGTTGAGCTATTGTCGCCGCCACCCGTGGAATAATAATAATAATAAGAGAGAATAATTAGGGTTAGGTTTTTTTAAATTAATTTTGTAAATAATGGACAAAAATGTCTTTGCCCAAACAATAAAAATAAAGCATGTAACGGAAATATATTGACCTAGCGGCCAAAATGGATGGAAGGGAAGTTTGTGGGACGTTTTGAAAGTTTTTTTGTCGCTAGGGGAACGAAAATTGGTTAGGTGCTAAACTTAGATTTTGGGATAGTTTAGGGGTGTTCACTATTTTACTATTTTTGTAATCTATTTTTGTTTTTTTTTTTGTTTTTTTAGAATACTATTTATTAATCATAAGTTAGTTTTTTTTTTTTTTGTTAAAATTGTAGAATTTTTCATTAGTTTTAGTCACATAAGAATCTCTTATCTAACTAATTGTGGATATTTTTTGGAGTTTAACCGTTACATATACTGTTTACATAACTAAAATTAATGGTCGAAAAATTTTACAAATTTAAATAAATTAAGTTAAAAAAATAAGATTAATTATAAAAAAATTTAAAATTTAAGAGCAAATCTTAAACATAAAATAGTTACAAAACTAAAATAGATTTATATATATAAAGTTATCAACACACCTATATACATATTATTTTCAGAATAAAATTTTACTCAAAATAATTCAAATATCACTTGGTTAACTTATATAGTGAGATTTCTAATATATATATATATATATATATATTATATAGTAAGATGACATCTTTTATTTTGAGTTGACTCCAAAAAAAAAAAAAAAGATTTCTTTTTCAGTTGCTATGTAAAATATGTGTATACAATTATTTAAAATTTGAATATAAAGTATTAAAAATTATGATTTTAAACAAATGACTTTCATAATGCATTTCCTTCCTTCCTTTTTTTTAATTTTTTTTAAAATAATGTGCTAAATTAATCTTTCATAATTTATGTAAGTCTTACTAACTTAGATTCTTTGCTTTCACTTCCATAGATTTTGCAATTTTAAGGGTGACTGCTTCAAGGCATATATATATATATATATATATATAAATATGTATATGTATTTGTATATGTATATGTATATTTATATGTATATGTATATGTATATGTATATAGTATATTAATCTTTCACAATAAGGCATTCAACTCTTGGCTTCCTTCAAACTCCCCCCACCCACACACATATATATATTTTACTAGTATATATATATTACGAGTATTCACGTAATAGTAGTTTCACCTATAACTACATAAGACCATTAATATTCTCGTAATTTTAATGAATTGCAAGGTTTCAATCTCCATGCATTTCTAAAGCATACATCAATGAGAAAAGATAACTATATATATATATATATATATATATATATATATATATATATATATATATATATTTCTATTCTTGTTTTTACACGTTATTTGCTACAATTTATTACTATTATAATTCAAATTCATAAGTATATAAAAGTTTCATTGGAGCTTCAAACTAGCATGCATGCATTCAATAACAGAAATTACACACATATATAGAAAGGTTCAACAATTTGCAGGTATACCACAAATTCAACTATTCTTACCTTCTTTAAGAAAAGGGCGGGGTTTCTCTTTACTTTACTAACACTAGCTTAAAAAAAATCACAACACAAGCATTTTTTATTACATTTACTGAAATGTAATATACCATTTTAAAAAAAAAAAACGAAGGTAAAAACACAACAACACCCGGAACACTATCACGATCACATTCACGACCCACGCCCACAACCACACGAACCAACACCACCCCGCCCCCCGCCCCAAAAAAGGCAATTACTGAACGCCCCCTTAATTCCACTCTTTCCTTGCATGTCGGAATCTTTGTTATCAGCTAATCGAATGTGGAGTACCATAATTCGACAACCGCCAACGTTGGAGAGATAAAAGAGATGCGTAAATACACACTCACACATATATATTGAGTTGGAAAGAAATAAAAATTTTAAAAATAATTTAATAAGACTATTTTATTCATACTTAAAATACTAAAATAAAATTAATATCTTCTACTTAGACGATTAAATTATAAAACAACTTTATGCAAAAATAATATATTTATATGCATGATTATAAGCAAACCTCATTGATCATAAAACTGATTTCTTCATCTAGAAGATCATCAATATTGTTGCTAGAGACTTCTACGACAGAATCAGTAGCTGGCAAAGGGTTCATCATATGATGGTAATAACAATTAATATTTTCTCCCACAAAAGAAGTATCATGGACATGATCTGCATTAGTATTATCTGTTGGGAGAAGTTGCATGCAATAGTCATATTTATTTTCATTGAAGTAACTGTTTTCATCAAATGAGAGAAACAATGAAGAAAAAGAAGAAGAATGATTAGTGATATAAGGCTGTGTATACCCAACTTAACCACTGTTTCCTCCAAAACTACCGATTTCTTGGGCGGGATGTTTTGTATGCTCATCTTGATAAAGAACCATGGAATTAATGGATCGAAGTAGATGACCATTGTTTTCTCCATTGTTTCCTCAAATAGAGCCATTTAGGTGGGAAGAATTTTGTGTATGCCAAGCTTGATAAGGAACAATGAAATCAATGGTTCCTCCAATGTAGTCAGTTGGCTGGGAAAGCTCTTGAGTTGGCCAAGCTTGATAAGGAATAATGAAGTTATCAATGGATTCTTCAAGAGAAGTGTTTGGTTGAGTAGGCCAAGCTTGATAAGGAGCAATGGAGTTGTCAATGAATCCTTTAATGGAATCAATTGGTTGGAAAGGTTGATGAGTAGGCATAGATTGATAAGGAACAAAGGAGTTGTCAAAGAATTCTCCAATGGAATCAATGGGTTGAGAAAGCTCTTGAGTAGGCCCAGCTAGATAAGGAACAATGGATCCTTCAACGAAGTGTTTGCTTGGGAATGCATAGCTTGATGACCAACAATGGAGTCGTCAATGGATCCTCCAATGGAGGAACTTGGTTGGGAAGGTTGTTGATAACGCTAAATTCTGGAAGTGAACACTAGCTCAAGAAGCTGGAACACGCCACCAAGAGCCGAACACGCCACTAATAGGTTGAACAATACACCCACTAAGAGGCCGAACACGGCGTGTTGAGTTTGCAATTTCATTTTACGCCCGTTGCCCTTTAACTACCTCACTACGCCCGCAGCGCACTGTGACTACGCCCTTAGTGATGCTCATTCGTATTCTTGTAAAAAACGATTTCCATTTTACCGTTTCACTTAGTATTCATAAATATTGGGATTTTTACCATTATTTAGAGGTTGGATTAATGTTGGATTAGGGTTAGCTTAGAGGTTAGATTGGTTAGTATCTCACATTGTTTTAGATATTGAATATCATATCGGGTTCTTCTTCAATTTCATATATTTTGGTATAGAATTTGGGGAATTTTCTATTACTTTGATTGAATACTTTTGATTAGATAATTCCCTAGGTTGTTTTAGTGAATAAATGTTTCTAGTTAGGTTATAAATCTCTCCTTGGTCTATGAGGTAGAGTTTTGTGACTTGATCAAGAGGATTTTGAGCTACTTCAATCATTCAAGCTTCAAGGAGCAAGAAGAGGATTCAAGAAGAAAGTTGAGGTGTAGAGATCTTTCCGATTCAATTGACAACTGGTTTTGGAATTATTTTCTTACCTTCTTCAAGTATTTTGTTGATAATTCTTGTAATTCAGTTTACCAACCAATAGGAACTCTCTTCTCCTACATTTCTTTAGGGTAGAAGTGGTTGGTTTCATGTTATACTTTCACTATGAGATTGATCTATTGTGAGTTGATTGTTATGATTTCA
>JAHSUH010004097.1:0-38407 GCA_025388415.1 Cynanchum wilfordii
TTTAGGAAAAACTTACAAATGGTAGTTGTATTCCAAAGAGGCTAAATATAGAAGGAATTACAAAACCAATAACATTCCAAAAAGGAATAAAAATTCCCTAGAACCTATGAAAATAAAGCAAGATAATTTAGAAGGATCAGAATGGAATTTAGGAAAAATTTATCTAGCTCAAGAATCTATTAATACAATTAATACATGAAATGTTTAAAAAACCGTGATGGATCATATTCTTTAAGATTTAGTGACTATACTGAACAAACTCAAAATAATTTAGACATTGAAGAAATAGAAGACAATGAATATAGACTACAGAAGGCCAAATAATAGCCAAAGTAGACATGAGTATAGACTTAACATTAGATGAGAGAAGTTCTTGTAGAAATAGAAATGATAGAAATTAGGACATTTGTTATTTCTATATATTCTAGATCTTCTATATCTTCTATATCTAATTTTCTTTATCATTTTTACAACCACCCGGAGTGGTGCCGGTTTTATCAATTGATGCTTTATAATTTAGTAGTGTAAGGGATAGGTGGTGTTTCTAATAAACTAAGGTTATTTTTTTATGTAAGATAATACCATAATAATGATTTAAAACTAAATTTAATCCTATAATAAATTTAACTTTACTAAGGGGAAAAATCTCTAAGACATATCCTACTAGGACTAACATAAGGGTTTGTGTATCCTTTCTCGGTGTAAAATGCTATTTTATATTTTATACTGTCTATCATATTTAAAAAGTTGACCATCCATTTGTTCTCCGGAAAATTGTTGATCTAGAGGAATAGGATTTTGATATTTTAAAGGAATAAAGTTTACTATCAAGAACGATGTTACTCAACCCGAGTCTAATGTACCCTATTACTTCTAAATTCCAATTGTCAATAGTTATTCTTTAATTTTTACTACATATATCCTAGAATGTTTTGTAGATAAATATTCTGTATTTTCATTAGAAGGTGTTATAATTTCTAATTTTTCTAAGTTTGACCGAGTTTTCCTAAAGTGTCTGTTTTTGGATTTTATCGCTGTAGATTATACTTAATAGTTTCTAATTTAATATATCTTTGAATCATATAAGCATTTTCATAATCTTCTATACCTAAATAATATGCTAATTGTATACCATAAATATCTAATCTATCCATACCTTTTTAATTGTAACTCTAATAACTCAAGTTTCTTTTGAATTTCATTAAGAAGATTTTCTAAGTGTAAGATTCTAAGTTCCTTTGTTTCATACTTTGGAGTAAGAATAGGTTGTTTTTGAATTGAAGGTACAAGAATATTATGATCTTTAAGACAAAAAGTACATGCTTCTTTGTGACATTTATAACGAAGATGTAAAAACAGGATATTTAAAACAATACATACATGGTTTATCGTTACTACCTCTATTTCCTATGGTTTCACAAAATTTTTTCAAATTAAGGTTTTTTCCAGTTGGTTTTGGAACCGTTACCTATAAGGTTTTTTACCATACGTTCGTGTGCCCCCTTTGGAGATTGGTATTTTATTTGTGTTAATTGCTTTAAAACATAAGTTCTATTATTACTAAAATCAAATGATTTCTTTATGCAATCGAAATCTCTTCTAATATTAGACTAAGACATTTTCCATCTAATCTATATTCTGAAGTACCTTTGCCTCTAATTATTCTATGTGACATATTAACAGTGCTCATGTAAATCCTTGTAAAAAGTCTTTTAACACTAATTCATTACTTTCTATTTGAGTTTGCATATTTACTATACTACCTTGGTGGGTATTAAAGGTCTGCATATGTTGTAAGTTATTCCTAAGTGTTGTAATTCGTGCTTTTAAATTGTGCTATAGCTACTTTATGTTCAAAACAGGTTAAACAAGTTCTATATGTCCATGCTACTAATCCGTCTAAGAATTGATAAGTTTGTTCTTGTCTAAATTGTTCATTTTCTTCAATATTGGGAGTTTCTATAGGTGCTTCCTGTGGTGGTACGTGAGTTTCCTGTGGTGGTTGATTTCTAATTCCGGGCATTATGATTCAATTGTTTCATCAAGATGCATTAATTCTTCATGAAGGTATTCTAACTGATCAACCTTGTTTTGGTATAAATTATGTGGTCCTATAAGGTCTTGTGCTAATCCTAAGTTTTCGGTTTCATGTTCTTGATAAATAGTATCTTCTATGCTCATAATACTAAATATACTTTCTGTATCGGATAGAGTGTCATCTATATGCAATAAATCTTCATTTACACATTCTATGAGAACTGCTTCTTTATTTCTATTATTATATCTCCTATCACATTCTCTAGCTAAATGATCCGGGCTACCACAAGTAAAACAATTTAATCTATTATTATAATTTCTTTTCTTATCAAATCTTCTAACATGTCTATCTTTATTAAGATAAGGTTTTCTAGCATTACTCTTTCGTAAATAATACCTCTTTTTATTTCCTTTAAATTTATTCTTTCTAAATCTAGGTTTTTTATCAGCTTTATCATATGTTTGAGGGGTATAAATATGTTTACAAAAACTATATTCTCCTTTTAATTGTTTGCTAATTGTTATATCAGTACATTTTTCTACTAATTTTTCAATAACAAATTTTATTTTAGTACCTACATTATCTAAGACAGGAATATACTTTCCTTCAGCTACTGATTTTTGTTTTTCTTCTAGATATTGCCTAAAAAATTTTTGTTCCTAGGGGATCTGGAAGTTTTAAAAATAATTTTTCTCCTATAGTTTGATTATGATAACATCCTGCTATAGTACTATGATGCATAAAATCTAAAAAGAAAGGTTTACAGAATTCCCATTTTCTAAGTTGTAACATTTCTAATTGTTTTAAAGCTGTTTCTTGTTTTTTATCATAACCAATATTTGGTTGTTCGCCAAGAACTAACAGAGTTATTTTATTTGTAAAATTATAAGGATTATCTCCTAATTCTATATCTCTAGCAAATTCTATAGGGAAGTTTGCTTTATAGCTTTCCCAAAGTGCTCTTGCTGTTTCTCCTAAGAATTTTTCTAAATAATTATACATTCCTACAACATCAAAAGTAAAATCGTCTTTAGTATATTCTCTAGTGACTATTTGAGACCATGTTTCTAATAATGTTGGTCATATTTGTGGGTCATGTGCAGTTATATTAAGTATCTTACCATTGTCTATTAATAAATTACTATCTAATGTTTCTAAAGGAAGTCTTCGTCCTTTATTTTGAAATATCCTACCTTCATTATGATCATTATATGCTGAGTAAGGTGTTCTAGGTGGTTGTCCTATATGATATTGACGTTGACTAGCATAAGTTTGTGCATGTGTATTACTTGATGTACTAGGAGCTTGATTTTGTGGTGTATTAGATGATTCCATTAGGTCATAATTAATATCTTCATAAGTTACCCGGTATCCTTTTGGAGTATGTTTAAGATAATCAGTTTCAAATAAATGTCCTAATTCTATCATTTCTATTTCTAAAGAGAGAACTTCATCTAGTGTTAAGTCTATACCTGTTCCTACTACTATTTGGCCTTCCGGAAGTCTATTCATTGTCTTCTATTTCTTCAATGTCTAAATTATTTTGAGTTTGTTCAGTATTAAATCTTAAAGAATATGATCCATCACGGTTTTTAAACATTTCATGTGATTCTGGTGTATTAATGGATTCTGAGCTAGATAAATTTTTCCCTAAATTCCATTCTGATCCTTCTAAATTATCTGCTTTTATTTTCATAGGTTCTAAAAATTTGATTCCTTTAGATAAGATAGGTTTTGTAATTCCTTCTATATTTAACCTACTTTGAATACAGCTACCATTTGTAAGTTTTCCTAAAACTCCTATGTTTATTAATAAATTTCCATCATTTCTAATAAAATTTTCATAACCTTTAGCTTGTAATCCTATCACTATCTTATCTAAATCATTTATAGATAGTAAAAGATCGGGGCTATAATAAAATAAAGCTTCGTTTTTACTCATATCTAATTTCATTGTTGCTAAAGTAGCTTTTCTTGCATCTTTCTGCCAACTTTTATCTAAGAGTACTAATACCTTTGCTCCTACATGTTTTCTAGTTAGTCCTCTGATTGCTACCATAATTAAACCGAGATGAGCTAATCTCTTACCAGATTTCCTAATTTTATTAATTGATTCTTTGCTAATAATATCTAGATTAACTGCATTTGTTGTGACTTGCACTTGTTCTTCTCTACTAATCTGTAATAAACTAGTTGCAAGATTTAGTGGACCTGTCCTATATAAAACTCTAGGATTTAATAATCGAATTTGGTCATATCTATATAAATCTAAATTAGAGTCTAAATCTATAACTTGTTCCAAAGCTCTAATAGGTTCCGAACTATTACTACTTGCTAGAACTACTACCTCTAAAAATTCTACCTAAAAATGTACCATTATTTATATTAGTTTGTTCTACTTTGGTGTTGGTGTCCTATTAGATAGGGTTCTACTAGATCCTGAAAACGAATGTCTTGCTAAATTCATTTTCTAATGCCAAAAAGGGGATTTTTATCTTTAAAAGTTTTTTTTTTTTCTGGATGGTTCCTCGAGATTCATTTTATCTAATCTACTTATTATGTCGCACTTCGTCTATACTACGAATGGGAGTTGCAGGTGGAGGTATTAAAGGATTATCTAATTTTGTGATTACATAGTTTAATTTTGATATTGCTATTTCTTGGAGACATAATATAGTATTATTTTGGCGTATTATTTGTTTATCAGTAGGTGTGGTTGAATTATGTCTAGAATATCCTACTGGTTCGGGTAAATAATCTGCTGTTAAGTCTAAAGCTCTTTGGTACTCTTCCGTATTCATGATAATATTAATTGTTTTAATTCTTCTAAACTTTTTAAAAGGGATCCTATTTTTTCTATAATTGTATCCCGACTAGTTTTTATAGTTGTAGAACTAGAGTAATTAAGAGTCTTCATTTTTGCATACATATCATTATTCTGGGATTTTATATATTCTATATTTTCTAACTTTTCTATAACTAATGATTGTAATTTGATTAATCTATCTCTAATATTTAGTATTACTTGTTCATTATGTTTATTTATTTCTTCTAACTTAATTCCTAATGTAATTATTAAATCTATAATAGTATTTAATATGAGCTGGTCACAATGGAAATCATGGTTTATGGGTTGACTAGTTTGGAAGTGACAACGTAGTTTTGAATTTCTACTTAAATTACGTATAACCTTATTGTATGTCTCTATTTCTAAATCTAAATATTCTATTCTCTTAATATTCATTTTAATGACGTAGGCCTAGGGTCGCAAAGTTCGTAGGTCTAGGATTTGTACTTGTCATCTAATTTTAACTTTTTTAATGCTTGGCATATTTGAGTTTTTTATTAAATCGGAAATAACGTTATCTGTCCAATTATATACTAACCGTAATAAGTCTTCATTATGATATGTAGCCATAATTCTATCAGTTGAACATCTATATAATTCGTTTCCTAATTTGTACTTAAGATCCATCATTACATCTAAATCCGTATGATCCAAAAAAGTAATTCCTACAACAATTTTCCAATTATTATTCATATTAAATTTAATAAGCAAATCTACTGGTGTTGAAAATAAGTAATAAAACTGGGAAAGATAATAACAAAATATTTCAGGAATAGTAATCGCTCGATACCAATATTTTACGGGGGTTTTTTCATAATTGAACACTACATGCCGCCCGTGCCATGTATACCCTGTGCCCAAAGGATAACCCGGTTTTCATAAACAAACAGACGAGTACGTTTGGAGAAGAAGTGTGACGATTATTTTAAAGCTTGTATACGTTTGATTTACACTTCACACTTAATTATCACACTAGTCGGGATACTTTTACACTTCTTCACACTTAATTATCAAAGTTTGTGCATCTTTAAGTGTACGTTTGGAGATAAATATCTGTAAAAACTTTGCTAAATTATAACCATTTTTATCAAATTCGGATAAAACTTTCTTTAAATGTTCTACATGATCTATCTTATTTTTACTAAAAACAAGAACATCATCTATATAAACTGCTACAAAGTTTCTATATTTTCCTAATACATCATCCATTTTTCTTTGAAATATACTAGGTGCGTTTTTTAAACCAAACGACATAACTAACCATTCAAAATGTCCTAAAGGACAAGTAAAAGCTGTCCATTCTATACTATCGGGATGCATTTTAATTTACCAAAATCCAGATTTACAATCAAATTTACTGAATATAAAATTATTTTGTATTCTGTTTATTAATTCTCCTTTATCAGGAATATCATAAGCATCATCTATAGTACTATCATTTAATTTTCTATAATCTATAACCATTCTACTTTTTCCTCTAACTATTTCACTATGTTTGTTAACAATAAAAGCAGGAGATCTATGAGGACTAGTACTTCTTCTAATTACTTTTAATCTTTGTAAATCTTTTATATGCATTTCAAATTCTTTAAGATTTTCATTTGTTGCTTTTATTTTCTTAGAAACTATTCTAAACTGAGGATCTTTTAATTCTAATTTATAATAAAGGGAATTTCTTATCCAGTGACTCTGAGGATTTTCTCCAAAAATATTATCTTTTTCTAATTTACTAATAATATTATCTATGTCATAATGTCTTGTACTAAGGAAATTAAACAAACAAGAATAGTTAAGATAAGGGGTTATAGCTGTAGATTCTATATCTATAAAATCATCATTTTGATCTAAATCTATTAATTCAGTTTTCGGTTTACAATCACCTGGAATTTTACATTGACATTCTTCTTCTTCGTCAAGCAATTGATGTTCTATATGATCATTAGTATAAGGTATAGGTGGTGCTAAGATTATTTTTATTTAAAATTATTCCATAATAATGGTTTAAAACAAAATTTAATCCTATTATAAATTTAACATGGCTAAGAGAGAAATTTCTAAGGCATATTCTACTAGGATTCACATAAGGGTTTGTATATCCTTTTTCAGTGTAATAAGCTATTTTATATTTATTTAGTTGTCTATCATACTTATAAAGTTGTCCATCCATTTGTTCTGCATGAAATTGTTGTTCTAAGGGAATAATACTTTGATATTTTAAAGGGACTAACTTATTATCTAGAATAGTATTACTACAACCTGAATCTAACATTCCTATTACTTCTAAATTCCAATTATCTATATAAATTTTACACTTTATTTTAACGGCATATATCCTAGGATGTTTAGTTGATAAATAATTAAGAGCTATATCCGTATTGTTAGGAGATGTAATTTCTAATTTCTCTAAACATATTTTATTTTCCTTAAACTTTCTTTGTATCTTGGCTGCTGCTAAATTATACTTAATTGTTTCTAGTTTTATATATCTTTGAATTATATAGGCATTTTCATAATCTTCTATACCTAAGTATTGATTTAATTGGATTCCATAAATATCTAGCCTATACATTTCTTTATTTTTAACTCTATACTAGACAATCTTTCTTGTAATTCCTGAAGTATATTTTCAATATGTAATATCCTAAGTTCTATAGTATCATGTTTTTGCTTATCATTTATTTGTTGTTTTGGTATAGGGTCTAATGGAATGTTTAAATGTTTAAGACAAAAAACACAAGCTTCTTTATGACATAAATCACATTTATATCGAAGATGTAAAACAGGATACTTAAAACAATATAAACAAGGTTTATCATTACTACCTCTATTTCCTATCCAATTATGAGAACAAGACATAATTAGTTTTCTTTGGGGAAACTTAAATCATCTATCCAAGGGTGTAAAGTCTGAGCTAAGGTCATAGGAATGCTTAGTTGCTGGGATGTAGATGGTTCCGATGTATCAAGAGGAGAAACATCTGGTATGTCTGCTAGAGGAGAAGGAATTTTTGTACTATTATGTTCAGGAGTTACTAATATATTATCTATATATATATTAGTATTACTTTTAAAAAGTTCTAAGCTTAGATTTATAAATGGCTCACAATCTATAAATGGATCAGGATTTAATGATTGAGGTATTTGACTAGGTTCTTTTTGTTTACTAGTGGTGGCTTCATTATCTATTAATTTGTCTAAGGGTCATATATTCGGGCCATTACTAAGTTCCAAAATTGTGCTTATATCACTTCCGACAATCCTTTTAAATTTATCTAAATTATGTTTTAACTTAAACTGATTTTTATGTAATTCTAATCTTGCAATATCTTTAGTAGCACGAATTAAACGACCATGTCTTTTTAATAAATTAGATTTAATTTGTGTTAAACTGTATAACATATAACTCCTATTGTTACTAGGTTCAAATGATTTTTTAATACTTTTAGTAACAACATCTATTGCTAAGCTAAGATGATAACCATCCGGTTCACGATTTTGACATTCACAATTTGTAGTCATTCTAAATGAAGTGTTTTAAAATGTTCACGGATATCTTTATAATGAGCTTTTAATACTAATTTTTTTTCTTAAAATAAGTATTCTCATATCTAAAATATTATGTCTATGTGTAAGACTGTTATTACTCAAAGATCGCATTTCTTCTAATTTAATTAAATGACTATCAATATCAAGTTTAATATGGTCTAAATATTCTTTAAACATAAGACAACATGCACATTGAGAATTACATGTCCATGTTAATAAACTTTCTATAAACCTTGCCATTTGCTCACTACGGTTTTGGTCATTATCTTGTTCATTTTCTTGTTGTATAACAGATTCTAAATTAGGAGGTACTACATTATCAGGTGCTACCGAATTTTCACATTATCACTAATTGTATTCTGTCTTCCTGGCATTATGAACAGTTATTTTCACAAGTTTCCGATATATCATCTAAATTTGTTAACATAAGCTCTTCTAACTGGTCTATTTTATTTTTATATAAATTATTAGTTCCTATCAACTCTTGTGCAAAACCTAAGTTTTCGTTTTCAATTTCTTGGGAATAAATCATGTCATCTATGCTTATAATACTGAAAATACTTTCTGTATCGGATAAAGTTTCATCTATATGAAGTATATCTTCATTTACACATTCAATTAAGACTGCTTCTTTATTTCTGTTGTTATATTTTCTATCACATTCTCTAGCTAAATGATCGGGACTTCCACAAGTAAAACAACTAAGTCTATTCTTATAATTTCATTTTCTATCAAACCTTCTAACATGTTTATCTTTACTAAGATAAGGTTTTCTTGCATTACTTTTCCTTAAATAATATTTCTTCTTATTTTTATATTTTATATAGTTTTTTGGTTTGGACTGTTTACTAGGCTTATCATATACTTGAGGTGTATAAATATTTTTACAAAAACTATACTCTCCTTTTAATTGTTTACTAATTGTTATATCAGTACATTGCTCTACTAATTTATCTATGAAAAATTTTATTTTAGTACCTATATTATCTAAAACAGGAATATACTTACCTTCGTAATAGTCTTCCCTTTTTCTTCTAAATATTGCCTAAAAATTTTTTGTACCTAATGGATCTGGTAATTTTAAAAATAATTTTTCTCCTATTGTTTGGTTATGATAACATTCGGCGCTCTGTACTGTGATGCATAAAATCTAAAAAGAAAGGCTTCCGGAATTCCCATTTTCTAAGTTGTAACATTTCTAATTGTTTTAATGCTATCTCTTGTTTTTTGTCATAGCCAGTATTAGGTTGTTCACCAAGAACTAAAAGAGTTACTTTATTTGTAAAATTGTAAGGATTATCTCCTAATTCTATGTCTCTAGCAAATTCTAAAGGGAAATTTGCTTTATAACTTTCCCATAATGCTCTAGCTGTTTCTCCTAAGAATTTTTCTAAATAATTATACATTCCTACTGCATCAAAAGTAAAATCTTCTTTAGTATATTCTCTACCAACTATTTGAGACCATGTTTCTAACAGGGTTGGCCATATTTGGGGATCATGTGCAGTTAAATTTAAGATTTTACCATTATCTATTAAAAGATTACTATCTAATATCTCTAAAGGAAGTCTATGTCCTTTACTTTGAAATATTCTACCTTCATTCCTATCATTATATGCTGAATAAGGGGTTCTAGGTGGTTGTCCTATAGCATAGTTACGTTGAGCTGCATATGACGTGCAGGTGCATTGCTAGATGTGCTAGGGTTTTGATTAAGTGGTGAACTTGTTGATTCCATGAATTCTTTATTTAAGATAAATCAGTTTAATAATCGGTTTAAGATAATCAGTTTCTAATAATTGTCCTAAATTTATCATTTCTATTTCTAAGGATAAAACTTCATCAGGAGATAAATCTATTCCCGATCCTATTATGGAAATCTATTCATTGTTCTTCAATTTCTTCTACTTCTGATTTTGGATTTGTTCCGTATAATTACTAAACCTTAAAGAATAAGATCCATCACGATTTTTAAACATTTCATGTGATTCAGGAGTACTAATAATATCTTTATCTATCAATTTTTTTCCTAAATTCCATTCAGATCCTTCTAAACTACTAGAAGTTATTTTCATAGGTTCTAAAAATTTAATTCCTTTTGATATTATTGGTTTCATTATACCATCAATATTTAATTTACTTTGGATACAACTGCTATTTGTTAATTTTCCTAAGACTCCTATATTTATTAATAAATTTCCATCATTTCTAAGAAATCCTTCATATCCTTTAGCCTGTAATCCTATTACTATTTTATCTAAATCATTTATAGAAAGTAATAAGTCTGGGCTACAGTAAAATAAGGCTTCGTTTTTACTCATATCTAATTCCAGTAGCTTTTTGAGCATCCTTTTGCCAACTTTTATCTAAAAGGACTACCAAAACTTTTGCTCCTATATGTTTTCTAGTCATGCCTTTAATTGCTACCATAATTAAACCTAGATGAACTAATTTTTTACCTGATTTCTTAATCTCTTGTATAGATTTTTTACTAATTATTTCTAAATTAACAGCATTAATTGTTACTTGTACCTGTTCTTCTCTACTTATTTGTAACAAACTAGCTGAAAGATTTAAAGGTCCTGTTCTATATAAAACATGAGGATTTAATAATCTAATTTGGTCATATCTATAAAGGTGTAAGTTAGATTCTAAGTCTATAACTTGTTCTAATGCTAGGTTCTGAATTATTACTTCTAGAAGTATTTCCTCTACTTAATAATCTTCCTAAAAAGGTACCATTATTTATGCTAATCTGATTATTTTGTACTGTAGGTGCTAATGTCCTACTCGATCCAGAAAAAGAATGTCTTGCTAAGTTCATTTTGCAGTTCCAAATACTGGATTTTTATCTTTAAAATGTATCCTTTTTTATTATTTTTCCATTTATATCTAATTTTGATAATTGGTCTATAATACTCTCAAGGTCTTTGTTTTGAGACGGGCCTACTTGTATAGCTGGAGGTACATATTTAGCTACTATATTTTCTATGTTAGAGACCTTACAACCTATTATTTCTAAGAGACATAATATTGTATTATTTTGTCTTATGGATTGTTTATCTATAATATTGGCAGGAACATGAGTAGAATATCCTCAGGGGTCACTAAAATATTGTTTAGTTAATTCTAAAGCTTCTTGATATGCTTTTGAGTTCATGCTAGTATTATATTTTTTATTTCTTCTAATATTTTTTTGCAGTGTATCTATTCGAAAAATTAATGGTTCTATTAATTTTTTCCGAGTAACTGTTGAACTGGAGTTTAATTTATCTATAGCTATAAGTTCTTTTACCTTTGCAAATATATCATTATTCTGAGACCGTAAATATTCTATATTTCCTAATTTATCTATTACACTAGTTTCTATCTTAATTAATTTATTTTTAATATTAATAAGTAATTGGTCATTCTGGTTATTAGTTTCTTCTAATTTGCTTCCTAAGCTAACTAATAAGTCAACTAAAGTATTTAATACAGGTTGGTCACAATGAAAATCATGTAATATTTGTTGGTTATCTGATTGGAAATAACAACGTAATATGTAATTTTTATGTATGTTACGAATATATCTACTACAAGTGTTTAATTCTAAATCTAAGTAATCAACTCGTTTAATATTCATTTAAAGAATCCTTTTCCGTTTAGGACTTCCTATTGTAAGCTCGGGCAAATTTAATTCAACAATCAATTTTGAAATTAAAGTATCAGCCCAATCATAAACAATCTGTAATAAATCTTTATTATGTCTAATTGCCATAATTTTATCTGTACTACAATTAAATAATTCTTGACCTAATTTATGCTTTAAATTGATTATAACATCTAAATTTTTATTATGTAAACGTGTAATATTACAATATGATGATTATTATTCATTTTTCCGAATAATGATTTAATCTGGGAAAGATAAGGAAGATAAACTCTAATAATTTCAGGAATAGTAACCGCTCTGATACCATTTTCTTACAGGGGGTTTAATGATTAAACACACTACATGCCGCCCCGTGCCATGTATACCCTGTGCCCAAGAAGATAACTGGTGGTTTTCATAATTTTTATGAGTACGTGTTTTGGTGAGGCGAAATTCAAGCCAAAGCTTATCGAATTTCTTTAGTCAAGATATAGAGAATGAATCCCTTGTTCTTTCCTTTCCTCCAAACGATATACTCTTTTTTTTTTTTTTTTTTTAAAAAAAAAAAAAAAACAACTTCTCATGATTTCACCTTAACCTTGCGGCTAATAGGCATCCGGAATAAATCAAAGGCCAAACACGGGCTTCTTCCCTAACCGGCCACTCACAATTCCTTATGCCTAACCAGAGTCTATTAATCATAAGAAAACATAAAGACAAACAAACAGACATCCTTAGATCTCACCTTAACCTTTCGGCTAATAAACATCCAAGATATTCACAGATATCTCTTAAGCTTAACCAGAGTCTTTTGAACAAAGGACAACACATATAAAAGAAGAGAACAATAGAAAAAGAATAAGATGAAAACCCAGTTTATGAAGAACACAAAAAGGATATAAGAAGATAAAAGCATATGATTCCTGAAGTTATTGAGTTATCATTCCCCTCTTTCCCAGAGGGGGTTCTAAGCTATCATTCTAATAAGAATAAAGCAATATAAACTTTAAAGTAATACAAACTTACAATCTTTATTGTTGTATTCCGGAAATACTTGTACAAAAGGCAAACTTCAAACTTTCTCACACTATATTTTCATCTTCTCTCTTGGTGTGTCTTTGTGTTCTAGTGTGTTTGTGTCTTCTTGTGTTCGTGTGTTCGTGTTACAAAGAGAAGCCATATATATAGGCGATTAAAGGAAAGCAAAACAAATAAAGCAAGCAAGCACTAACAGCAGTAAAGTTGTCATTACAAGATAATATCACACGCAAAACAAGAAAAAGTTACACGCAAAGTTGGAAAATGTCACGCGTAAAGTAGTAAAATGGCACACAGTAAATTTCCTCGGTATGATGTTCAACTTTTCACCGAAGAAAAGAATATGAAAGTTTTTGGAAGTCCATACCTGCATAAAAGGACTTATGATGTTCCTTTCCTCTCAATCATGTATCGAAGATGTTCCACAAATGTTTCATGTTCAATCTATCCACCAATACCAAGTTGCCCGGAATTATGGAGATTATCTTGACACTCACAACCTTGAAATTCCATCTGGACATACTCCAACGGGAATGGATCCGGCAGAAGTGGATGACCGACAAGAAAATCATGACATGATACTGGAGGTTTAAGTGCTCTACGCACTACTTAGTGGTCGGTTCATTATGGCCGACATCTTTATTGTGTGCCATTTTTCCCCTTTTACGCGTGATATTTTACACTTTGCGTGGCCCACCACTAAGTAGTGCGCAGAGCACTCGATTAGACTTCCATCATCATGTTGTTATCTTCTTGTCGGGCATCAAATTCCGCCAGGATCAAGTCCTGCGGAGAGCATGTCAGGTGGAATTTCGGTGACTTGTGTGTCGAGGTAATCTCCATAATTCCGGGCAACTTGATATTGATGAATTGATTGAACATGAAACATATGTGGAACATCTTCCGTGACATGATTGAGGAATGGAACGTCAAAAGTTCTTTTGTGCAGGTATGGACTTCCAAAAACTTTCATATTTTTCTCTTCAGTGAAAAGTTGAAAATCATACCGGGGAATATGTGAAATAAGTGGTTGTGCTGCCTGAAGATATACTCTAGCAAGAGTATATTGCTCTTCTTCATGTCCTTTGAGGAGTGAATAACCAAATTCCAAAGGCTGCTGAATTGGTATTTTGTAATCATGTGTGGTAAGCGGAATAGTGTGTCTCGCAGCATCGGGTAATGTTAAAGACCGAGGAACAGTTTCAAATTCTAGATTGATGTATCCATTATGAGTAACATTAGTCTTAAGGATTTGCTGGAGAATATAGGCTAGCCTCCATGAGACGGGTTCTATATGATCAATTACTTGCCGAGGAGTAGTAACCATGACTCTTCTTATCATTCCAGTGGTAAACAAGTTTTTGAATGATAGAAAAGAATCAATATCCTTCCAGGTTCGCAGATCTATTGATGCCTGGACAAAATGGAAACCTTTATCACACTTACAATACTGTTGAGGGTGTTTGTTTTCTTTAAAAGCAAGCACACAGAGTGCTAACCCTCCAAAAGGATCTTCTTTGGTTTCTGCCATTGCTCGTAACCTTTGCTGGGTTGCAAGAATATTCTGTTTAGTGTCACGAAGAACAATCTCTCTGATTTTTTCTTTAACTTCCTCAAGCTTTTCTGGAAAAACTTCCAAAAATTCTTTTTTATGATTCCATTCTTTTTCCCATTCAGTCTTAAGCAAATTAAGTTCGGATGTTGTCTTCGTTAGCTCTTCTTCCATGTCTTTCAATTTCTTTTCCAATTCGGAATCCTTTTTGCTTTATTACCATTCTCGACTATCAATAACCGTTCTTTTTCACGCCATTTCGGGAAAGTATGGGCTCGATGAGAGTCATTATGGTCAGGAGAAGGTTTTTGGAAACAAAGTATTTGGCCATTGAGATTAGTCAAGTGTCCGACTAACGCATGAATAATAGTAAGAAATTGGGTTGTTTTGGGTTGGTTGAACAGATTATCAACCCGGACATTGTTGCTCGGGGAGAAGTGGGAATTGAGATCGGAAAGCATGTTTTTGGGGGAAAGTTGGAAAACTGTAGGGACCAAATTTAAATTGATTGGGAATGTTGGTTGCCATCTGCAATATTAAAATAATATTAAGTAAATTGAGAAGATTCTAGGCTATGTAATAATTATTCCTAATCTCAAATGTCTCGGGCTCCAGTAATGAAACGGTACCTGGATTAAGACTGAATTTTAAACTATATCTGGGAGATTTATAAGTATCATTACTAACTATGGACTCCAGTATTAAAACGGTATCCATAACAGCTTTGAATGCTTTGTTTCATAGTGATTTATATAAGAGAACTATGGTGGTTCTTCAAGAACTTGTTGATCAAAAAGAAGAAATCTAGATAATTTATCAGCTAAATAATTATCGGTTCCTTTAATATGCTCAAATTTAATTTTATAGTTGGAATTAATAATACTATCTTTAAAAACAAGCCATCTTCTTTGGCTGATTCTTTTACTATTTTTATTTTCAAAGAATTTAACAATAGCTTCACAATCAGTTCTAACTAAGATTTCAGATTTATTTATCAAAAATAATCTAAAACTATCAAGAGCATATTTTACTGCTAGTATTTCTTGATCTATACTACTAAGATTCTTTTATCTATATTGTCCACTAGAATATCTACAAAGTTCTTCACTAGATTTAGAACTATATTTATTGGGTTTACGTTTTAGAATACCACCCCAACCTTGTTCACATCCATCTGTTTCAACTATCATGTAATCACTATCTAATGGTAATTTAAGATCCGGTAATATGTTAACAGCCCTTTTAATTTGTTCAATTTGTTTATAATCCTCTGTATTAAATATTTTCATTCCTGTATTTCCTACTTTACCATATAAGGGTCCAACCAATTTTCCTAAATTATGTATAAAGGGTCTTGCATAATTAACTAATCCTAAAAAGGCTTGTAATTCCTTAATAGTTTTAATAGGAGGAAATTCTAATACTTTTTTAGCAATATGTGGTTGTAATTTTATTCTTCCATTTCCTAATTCAATACCTAAGAATTCTATATTATTCTTAAAAAATTGTGCTTTTTTACTACTGATTACTATACCATTTTTATAAAATTCAGATAAAACTTTCTTTAAATGTTCTACATGATCTATTTTATTCTTACTAAAAACAAGAACATCATCAATATAAACTGCTACAAAGTTTCTATAGTTTCCGAATACATCATCCATTTTTCTTTGAAATATACTAGGTGCATTTTTTAAACCAAACGGCATAACTAACCATTCAAAATGTCCTAAAGGACAAGTAAAAGTTGTCCATTCTATACTATCAAGATGCATTTTGATTTGCCAAAATCCAGATTTACAATCAAATTTACTAAATATAAAATTATTTTGTATTCTATTTATTAATTCTCCTTTATCGGGAATATCATAAGCATCATCTATAGTATTATCATTTAATCTTCTATAATCTATAACCATTCTACTTTTTCCTCTAACTATTTCACTATGTTTGTTAACAATAAAAGCGGGAGATATATGGGGACTAGTACTTCTTCTAATTACTTTTAATCTTTGTAAATCTTTTATATGCATTTCAAATTCTTTAAGATTCTCATTTGTTGCTTCTATTTTTTTAGAAACTATTCTAAACTGAGGATCTTTTAATTCTAATTTACAATAAAGGGAATTTCTTATCCAGTGACTCTGAGGATTTTCTCCAAAAATATTATCTTTTTCTAATTTACTAATAATATTATCTATGTCATAATGTCATGTACTAAGGAAATTAAACAAACAAGAATAGTTAAGATAAGGGGTTATAGTTGTAGATTCTATATCTATAAAATCATCATTTTGATCTAAATCTATTAATTCAGTTTTCGGTTTGCAATCACCTGGAGTTTTACATTGACAATCTTCTTCTTCGTTAACCAATTGATGTTCTATATGTTCATTAGTATAAGGTATAGGTGGCGTTTCTAATAAGCTAAGATTATTTTTATTTAAAATTATTCCATAATAATGATTTAAGACAAAATTTAATCCTATTATAAATTTAACATGACTGAGAGAGAAATCTCTAAGGCATATCCTACTAGGGTTTACATAAGGGTTTGTATATCCTTTCTTAGTGTAATAAGCTATCTTATATTTATTTAGTTGCCTATCATACTTATACAGTTGTCCATCCATTTGTTCTGCATGAAATTGTTGATCTAAAGGAATAATACTTTGATATTTTAAAGGGACTAACTTATTATCTAGAATAGTATTACTACATCCTGAATCTAACATTCCTATTACTTCTAAATTCCAATTATCTATATAAATTTTACACTTTATTTTAACGGCATATATCCTAGGATGTTTAGTTGATAAATAATTAAGAGCTATATCCGTATTGTTAGGAGATGTAATTTCTAATTTCTCTAAACATATTTTATTTTCCTTAAACTTTCTTTGTATCTTGGCTGATGCTAAATTATACTTAATTGTTTCTAGTTTTATATATCTTTGAATTATATAGGCATTTTCATAATCTTCTATACCTAAGTATTGATTTAATTGGATTCCATAAATATCTAACCTATACATTTCTTTATTTTTAACTCTATACTAGACAGTCTTTCTTGTAATTCTTGAAGTATATTTTCAATATGTAATATCCTAAGTTCTATAGTATCATGTTTTTGCTTATCATTTATTTGTTGTTTAGGTATAGGGTCTAATGGAATGTTTAAATGTTTAAGACAAAAAACACAAGCTTCTTTATGACATAAATCACATTTATATCGAAGATGTAAAACGGGATATTTAAAACAATATAAACAAGGTTTATCATTACTACCTCTATTTCCTATCCAATTATGAGAACAAGACATAATTAGTTTTCTTTGGGGAAACTTAAATCATCTATCCAAGGGTGTAAAGTCTGAGCTAAGGTCATAGGAATGCTTAGTTGCTGGGATGTAGATGGTTCCGATGTATCAAGAGGAGAAACATCTGGTATGTCTGCTAGAGGAGAAGGAATTTTTGTACTATTATGTTCAGGAGTTACTAATATATTATATATATAGATATTAGTATTACTTTAAAAAATTTCAAACTTTATTTATAAATGGATCAGGATTTAATGATTGAGGTATTTGACTAGGTTCTATTTGTTCACTCGTAGTGGCTTCATTATCTATTAATTTGTCTAAGGGCCATATATTTGGGCCATTACTAAGTTCCGGGATTGTACTTATATCACTTCCTACGATCCTTTTAAATCTATCTAAATTATGTTTTAACTTAAACTGATTTTTATGTAATTCTAATCTTTCAATATCTTTAGTAGCATGAATTAAACGACCATGTCTTTTTAATAAATTAGATTTAATTTGTGTTAAACTATATAACATGTAACTCCTATTGTTACTAGGTTCAAATGATTTTTTAATACTTTTAGTAACAGCATCTATTGCTAAGCTAAGATGATAACCATCTGGTTCACGATTTTGACATTCACGATTTGTAGTCATTCTAAATGAAGCGTTTTAAAATGTTCATGGATATCTTTATAATGGGCCTTTAATACTAATTTTTTTCTTAAAATAAGTATTCTCATATCTAAAATATTATGTCTATGTGTAAGGCTATTATTACTCAAAGATCGCATTTCTTCTAATTTGATTAAATGACTATCAATATCAAGTTTAATATGATCTAAATATTCTTTAAACATATGACAACATGCACATTGGGAATTACATGTCCATGTTAATAAACTCTCTATAAACCTTACCATTTGCTCACTACGGTTTTGGTCATTATCTTGTTCATTTTTTTGTTGTATAACAGATTCTAAATTAGGAGGTACTACATTATCAGGTGCTACCAAATTTTCACTAATATTATCACTAATTGTATTTTGTCTTCCTGGCATTATGAACAGTTATTTTCACAAGTTTCCGATATATCATCTAAATTTGTTAACATAAGCTCTTCTAGCTGGTCTATTTTATTTTTATATAAATTATCAGTTCCTATCAACTCTTGTGCAAAACCTAAGTTTTCGTTTTCAATTTCTTGGGAATAAATCATGTCATCTATGCTTATAATACTGAAAATACTTTCTGTATCGGATAAAGTTTCATCTATATGAAGTAAATCTTCATTTACACATTCAATTAAGACTGCTTCTTTATTTCTGTTGTTATATTTTCTATCACATTCTCTAGCTAAATGATCGGGACTTCCACAAGTAAAACAACTAAGTCTATTCTTATAATTTCGTTTTCTATCAAACCTTCTAACATGTTTATCTTTACTAAGATAAGGTTTTCTTGCATTACTTTTCCTTAAATAATATTTCTTCTTATTTTTATATTTTATATAGTTTTTTGGTTTGGACTGTTTACTAGGCTTATCATATACTTGAGGTGTATAAATATTTTTACAAAAACTATACTCTCCTTTTAATTGTTTACTAATTGTTATATCAGTACATTGCTCTACTAATTTATCTATGACAAATTTTATTTTAGTACCTATATTATCTAAAACAGGAATATACTTACCTTCAGTAATAGTCTTCTGTTTTTCTTCTAAATATTGCCTAAAAATTTTTGTACCTAATGGATCTGGTAATTTTAAAAATAATTTTTCTCCTATTGTTTGGTTATGATAACATTCGGCTACTGTACTGTGATGAATAAAATCTAAAAAGAAAGGCTTACAGAATTCCCATTTTCTAAGTTGTAACATTTCTAATTGTTTTAATGCTATCTCTTGTTTTTTGTCATAGCCAGTATTAGGTTGTTCACCAAGAACTAAAAGAGTTACTTTATTTGTAAAATTGTAAGGATTATCTCCTAATTCTATGTCTCTAGCAAATTCTAAAGGGAAATTTACTTTATAACTTTCCCATAATGCTCTCTTGCTGTTTCTCCCTAAGAATTTTTCTAAATAATTATACATTCCTACCGCATCAAAAGTAAAATCTTCTTTAGTATATTCTCTACCAACTATTTGAGACCATGTTTCTAACAGGGTTGGCCATATTTGGGGATCATGTGCAGTTAAATTTAAGATTTTACCATTATCTATTAAAAGATTACTATCTAATATCTCTAAAGGAAGTCTATGTCCTTTACTTTGAAATATTCTACCTTCATTCCTATCATTATATGCTGAATAAGGGGTTCTAGGTGGTTGTCCTATAGCATAGTTACGTTGAACTGCATATGACTGTGCAGGTGCATTGCTAGATGTGCTAGGGTTTTGATTAAGTGGTGAACTTGTTGATTCCATGAATTCTTTATTTAAATTTTCATAGATTACAATATACCCATTAGATGTTTTATTAAGATAATCGGTTTCTAATAATTGTCCTAAATTTATCATTTCTATTTCTAAGGATAAAATTTCATCAGGAGATAAATCTATTCCTGATCCTATTATAATTTTTCCTTCAAGAAATCTATTCATTGTTCTTCAATTTCTTCTACTTTTGAATTTTGGATTTGTTCTGTATAATTACTAAACCTTAAAGAATAAGATCCATCACGATTTTTAAACATTTCATGTGATTCAGGAGTACTAATAATATCTTTATCTATCAATTTTTTTCCTAAATTCCATTCAGATCCTTCTAAACTACTAGAAGTTATTTTCATAGGTTCTAAAAATTTAATTCCTTTTGATATTATTGGTTTCATTATACCATCAATATTTAATTTACTTTGGATACAACTGCTATTTGTTAATTTTCCTAAGACTCCTATATTTATTAATAAATTTCCATCATTTCTAAGAAATCCTTCATATCCTTTAGCTTGTAATCCTATTACTATTTTATCTAAATCATTTATAGAAAGTAATAAGTCTGGGCTACAGTAAAATAAGGCTTCGTTTTTACTCATATCTAATTCCATTGTTGCTAAAGTAGCTTTTTGAGCATCCTTTTGCCAACTTTTATCTAAAAGGACTACCAAAACTTTTGCTCCTATATGTTTTCTAGTCATGCCTTTAATTGCTACCATAATTAAACCTAGATGAACTAATTTTTTACCTGATTTCTTAATCTCTTGTATAGATTTTTTACTAATTATTTCTAAATTAACAGATTAATTGTTACTTGTACTTGTTCTTCTCTACTTATTTGTAACAAACTAGTTGAAAGATTTAAAGGTCCTGTTCTATATAAAACACGAGGATTTAATAATCTAATTTGGTCATATCTATAAAGGTGTAAGTTAGATTCTAAGTCTATAACTTGTTCTAATGCTCGTATAGGTTCTGAATTATTACTACTAGAAGTATTTCCTCTACTTAATAATCTTCCTAAAAAGGAACCATTATTTATGCTAATCTGATTATTTTGTACTGTAGGTGCTAATGTCCTACTCGATCCAGAAAAAGAATGTCTTGCTAAGTTCATTTTGCAGTTCCAAATACTGGATTTTTATCTTTAAAATGCTATCCTTTTTTATTGTTTTTCCATTTATATCTAATTTTGATAATTGGTCTATAATACTCTCAAGGTCTTTGTTTTGAGACGGGCCTACTTGTATAGCTGGAGGTACATATTTAGCTACTATTTTCTATGTTAGAGACCTTACAACCTATTATTTCTAAGAGACATAATATTGTATTATTTTGTCTTATGGATTGTTTATCTATAATATTGGCAGGAACATGAGTAGAATATCCTACGGGGTCACTAAAATATTGTTTAGTTAATTCTAAAGCTTCTTGATATGCTTTTGAGTTCATGCTAGTATTATCTTTTTTATTTCTTCTAATATTTTTTGCTGTGTATCTATTCGAAAAATTAATGGTTCTATTAATTTTTTCTGAGTAACTGTTGAACTGGAGTTTAATTTATCTATAGCTATAAGTTCTTTTACCTTTGCAAATATATCATTATTCTGAGACCGTAAATATTCTATATTTCCTAATTTATCTATTACACTAGTTTCTATCTTAATTAATTTATTTTTAATATTAATAAGTAATTGGTCATTCTGGTTATTAGTTTCTTCTAATTTGCTTCCTAAGCTAACTAATAAGTCAACTAAAGTATTTAATACAGGTTGGTCACAATGAAAATCATGTAATATTTGTGGTTATCTGATTGGAAATAACAACGTAATATGTAATTTTTATGTATGTTACGAATATATCTACTACAAGTGTTTAATTCTAAATCTAAGTAATCAACTCGTTTAATATTCATTTAAAGAATCCTTTTCCGTTTAGGACTTCCTATTGTAAGCTCAGGCAAATTTAATTCAACAATCAATTTTGAAATTAAAGTATCAGCCCAATCATAAACAATCTGTAATAAATCTTTATTATGTCTAATTGCCATAATTTTATCTGTACTACAATTAAATAATTCTTGACCTAATTTATGCTTTAAATTGATTATAACATCTAAATTTTTATTATGTAAACGTGTAATATTACAATATGATGATTAATGATTTAATCTGGGAAAGATAAGGAAGATAAACTCTAATAATTTCAGGAATAGTAACCGCTCTGATACCATTTTCTTACAGGGGGGTTTAATGATTAAACACACTACATGCCGCCCGTGCCATGTATACCCCTGTGCCCAAGAAGATAACTGGTGGTTTTCATAATTTTTATGAGTACGTGTTTTGGTGAGGCGAAATTCAAGCCAAAGCTTATCGAATTTCTTTAGTCAAGATATAGAGAATGAATCTCTTGTTCTTTCCTTTCCTCCAAACGATATACTTTTTTTTTTTTTTTTAAAAAAAAAAAAAACAACTTCTCATGATTTCACCTTAACCTTGCGGCTAATAGGCATCCGGAATAAATCATAGGCCAAACACGGGCTTCTTCCCTAACCGGCCACTCACAATTCCTTATGCCTTACCGGAGTCTATTAATCATAAGAAAACATAAAGACAAACAAACAGACATCCTTAGATCTCACCTTAACCTTTCGGCTAATAAGCATCCAAGATATTCACGGATATCTCTTAAGCTTAACCAGAGTCTTTTGAACAAAGGACAACACATATAAAAGAAGAGAACAATAGAAAAAGAATAAGATGAAAACCCAGTTTATGAAGAACACGGAAAGGATATAAGAAGATAAAAACATATGATTCCTGAAGTTATTGAGTTATCATTCCCCTCTTTCCCGGAGGGGGTTCTAAGCTAACATTCTAATAAGAATAAAGCAATATAAACTTTAAAGTAATACAAACTTACAATCTTTATTGTTGTATTCCGGAAATACTTGTACAAAAGGCAAACTTCAAACTTTCTCACACTATATTTTCAGTCTTCTCTCTTGGTGTGTGTTTGTGTTCTAGTGTGTTTGTGTCTTCTTGTGTTCGTGTGTTCGTGTTACAAAGAGAAGCCATATATATAGGCGATTAAAGGAAAGCAAAACAAATAAAGCAAGCAAGCACTAACAGCAGTAAAGCTGTCATTACAAGATAATATCACACGCAAAACAAGAAAAAGTTACACGCAAAGCTGGAAAATGTCACGCGTAAAGCAGTAAAATGGCACACAGTAAAGGTGTCGACCACTAAGTAGTGCGCAGAGCACTCAGATTAAACTTCCATCATCATGTTGTTATCTTCTTGTCGGGCATCAAATTCTGCCAGATCAAGTCCTGCAGGAGCATGTCCAGGTGGAATTTCAGTGACTTGTGTGTCGAGGTAATCTCCATAATTCCGGGCAACTTGATATTGGTGAATTGATTGAACATGAAACATTTGTGGAACGTCTTCCGTAACATGATTGAGGAATGGAACGTCAAAAGTTCTTTTGTGCAGGTATGGACTTCCAAAAACTTTCATATTTTTCTCTTCAGTGAAAAGTTGAAAATCATACTGGGGAATATGTGAAATAAGCGGTTGTGCTGCCTGAAGAAATATGTGAAAAGTTAATTATTTTTAACTTAAATACAAGAAATGATCATAAAAGCATCCTGAGTGAAGTGTGTGCTCTATCTCAATTAGTGATCCAAATAGCAAATTTCTTCCTGAAGCAAATTACTCAAATAGTGGTTCGGACAACGAGATATAATCACAATCAAATCTCAAGAAACAATCCACTTATTAAAAAGTAAATTTTTATTCAATTTATTCTCTTTTATTCAAGGTTTTTATTGTTTGCTTAACAATATCAACTTTAACTACCCTTGTAACGAGTTCCACTCCGATGACTCCCCGGATCCCGAGGACCTTAGGGCACCGGGCATTCAATTCCCATAAGAAGTAGTGCTCAAGTAGCAAAGGATACATGCAAATAACCTTTTATTCAATTTTTTCAATGAAAATAATAAAAATGTGGCAAGTCTCTCAAAGAATTTTTCAAGTGAAAATTCAAGCCATTTTCATTCCCAAAAGACTTAATACTATTCAAATAAATGTCAAAAAGTAGTCCACTAATCAGAACAACCAACCAAAAATAGTTGTGTCAAAAAAGTTTTTTTTTCAGGATTTTCCTATAATCATGCTCGTATCAAGTATCAACAAGATGAAACAACTCAAATCTCGAGAATTTTAACAATCATCAAATAGTTTATATCATCGGCTAAGCGAATCAAATTCCCACAAAAAGTTCACAAATAATCTTTTCAAGTAACCTAATCATTTTGAAAAATTCGAAAAATTTAGCAATTTTTTTGAAAATATTTGCAAATTGAGATAAAACGAGCACACACCTACCCCACAACTTGAATATTACACTGTCCTCGGTGTAGAAATCGAGAAAATAAGTTCGGAAAAGAAAATATAAAAGAAATATTAGTATGAAACAGAAAGGAAAAACTCCCCAATAGTGATCGTTAATCAAGATATAACTCCTGCTCGTTTTTGTTGAAATTGTTCGTGTAAATCTTCAACCTTTGATTGTTGATTTTAAATGTTGAACCATCGTCTCTCTTCACTTCGCAAACTCCGTACTGGAAGAACTCGGGAAATCACGAACGGTCCGGTCCAATAGCTTTTTAGTTTTCCTGGAGAAATTTTCAAACGAGAATTAAAAATTAAAACTTTATCTCCAGTAGAAAATTCTTTTGGACCTCTAAAACATTCATCATGCCACCCCTCGTCGAGTTCGCGAAGTTGCAACATTCTTTCTTCCGTGGTAAGTTTGTTGTCTAATTTGCACTTTTGAAGAGCCCAGAAAGCTTTATTCTCAATCTCAACGGGCAAGTGGCAACGATTCCCATAGAGGAGTTGATATGGAGAGAGGCCCGTTGAAGTCCGAAATACAGTCCGGAAAGCCCATAGAGCATCGTCTAGCTTAAGAGACCAATCTTTCCTGTTTACTTCCACGGTTCTCTCTAGGATTCCTTTAATTTCTCAATTTGTCACTTCTACTTGTCCACTCGTTTGAAGATGATACGATGTTGATAGCCGATGTTGAACTCCGTATCTTTTGAGAATTTTCTCAAGTTGGACGTTGCAGAAGTGAGTTCCTCTAGCGCTAATAAGAGCTTTCGGGCAACCGAACCTTACAAACAACCGTTGAATAAACTTACACACAAGTTTAGCATCGTTAGTAGCACAAGTGGCCACTTAGAAAAATACTCAACAGCTATTAAAATATATATATTTCCATAGGAAGAGGGAAAAAAACCCATAAAGTCAATACCCCAAATATCGAGAATATCGATACTTTGAATATTTTGTTGCGGCATTCGATCCGTTGACAAGCGTTACATGCTTTTACAAAGGAATGTGCATCTTTAAACATCGTTGGCCAATAAAATCCCGCTTCTAATACCTTTCGACGGTGTTGTTCGCAGCTAGGTGTCCTCCTGGTTGGTCCCGTGTGACAGTGTTCTAAAATCTCAAAACATTCTATCCCTGAAACACATCTTCGAATAATTTGATCAGCAAAAATACGAAATAAAAACGGATCATCCCAAAAATAGTACTTTAAGTCGAAAAGAATTTATGCTTTTGGTGGGAGGTTAAGTTGCTAGGGAGTATCTTAGCAGCAAGATAGTTAGCAATATCGGCAAACCAAGGAAGAGATTTATCAATAAAGTTCAAAATTTCAATTAAAAATAAGCTTTTATCGGGAAATGTATCAGCTATCACGGTTTCGTCTAGGACCTCAAGCTCGGGATTTTCTAATCGAGATAGATGATCTGCAGCTACATTTTCGCACCCTTTCTTATCACGGATTTCAATATCGAATTCCTGCAATAATAACACCCATCTTATTAATCTTGGTTTTGCATCCGTTTTGTTGAAAAGATATTTCAAGGCAGAATGATCAGTATAAACTATAGTCTTTGACATAATCAAGTAAAAACAACAGCTAAAAGTTCTTTCTCAGTCGTGGTGTAGTGAGTTTGTGCATCTGTGTGAGTTTTACTAGCGTAGGATATAACATGGAATTTTTTATCATGTCGTTGTCCTAAAACAACCCCTACCGCATAATCACTAGCATCACACATTAATTCAAAAGGAAAACTCCAATCGGGTGATATCATAATAGGTGCCGTAGTTAATAATTTCTTCAAAATATTAAAGGCATCAAAACAATTTTTATCAAATAAGAAGGGAACATCTTTTCCAAGCAAATTATTCAAAGGTTTAGCAATTAAAGAGAAATCTTTAATAAACCGGCGATAAAATGTCCTAGAAAACTTCTAACACCTTTAACATTCATAGGAGGAGGAAGTTTTGAAATAACTTCTATTTTAGCTTTGTCAACCTCCAAGCCAAGATGTGAAATCTTGTGTCCAAGGACTATTCCCTCTTGAACCATAAAATGACATTTTTCCCAATTTAAAACAAGATTAGCTTTTAAACATCTCTTAAGCATATTTTCTAAATTTTCCAAACATGATTCAAATGAATTGCCAAAGATGGAAAAATCATCCATGAAAACTTCCATAGTATCTCCTAACATGTCATCAAATATAGAAGTCATGCAACGTTGAAATGTAGCTGGAGCATTACATAGACCAAAAGGCATACGTCTATATGCAAAAGTACCATGTGGGCAAAGTAGTTTTATGTTGGTCTTCGGGAGCAATAGGAATTTGAAAATAACCCGAAAATCCATCTAAAAAGCAATAATAAGAATGTCCGACAAGTCTTTCAAGCATTTGATCAATGAAGGGGAGAGGGAAATGATCTTTTCTAGTAGCACTATTTAATTTATGATAATCAATACAAACACGATGTCCAGTAACAGTTCTAGTAGGGATAAGTATTCTTGACAACCGTAATACCTCCCTTTTTAGGCACAACTTACACGGCACTTACCCACTCACTATCCGAGATAGGATTAATCAAACCTGCATCCAACAATTTAACAACCTCTTTCTTTACTACCTCACACATGTTAGGGTTCAATCTTCTTTGAGGTTGTACACAAGGCTTGTAATCATTTTCAAGTAAAATCTTGTGAGAGCAAAAGCTTGGACTTATTCCTGGGATATCCACAATTTTAAATGCAAAAGCTTGCTTATACCTTTTGAGTATACCTAATGTGAGCTCCTTTTGTTCTTTTGTTAAATTTGAAGCAAGTATTACCGGAAGCTTTTTGTCTTCATCAAGGAATCCATAGCATAGGTGACTTGGCAATTCTTTTAATTCAATATCAGGAGGATTCACAAAGGAAGTTTGCTTCTTTTGAAGTTCCTTGAAATTTGCATAAGAATCCAAAGAATCATCATTTTCACAAATAGTAACATGATTAGAATCCTTAAACAACATTTTATTCATGTTATTTTCCACAAGTTGACCAAATAAATCCAATGAAAACAACTCATCATCTAATTCCATAGGTTGCATAAGAATAGAATTCAAGTTGTAAGACATGCTTTCTTCATCTATTCTCATTTTAATATGATCATTAAAAATCTCATTCAATGCTTTGATAGTGATTAGAAAGGAACTTCCAAAAATGAGAGGAGCTTCATCATGCATGTCTATAACAATAAAATCTACTGGACAAATCAAGGAATTTATTTTCACAAGTAAGTTTGATGCAATTCCTAAAGGAACACGAATTGTTCTATTGTCACATTGTACTCTCATATTGGTAGGTTGTAGCTCTTCCAATCCTAGCCAAATCATGTATGTTCCCTATACAAGATAGAGAAAAGTGATTAGGAAAATTTTGAATTGAAGAACATCCTTCCAATATAGAACATACTTTATTCAAAGTTACCCCATCAAGCTCCAAAGAATATTTCTTAGTACTAACATCCTTGAGAAATTGATCAACTCAAGTAATGGCAAATTCAAAGAGATGTTTTTAAGAGAGTTAAAGAAATGATTGAAGACCTCCCTTTCTTTTCCTTGCTTAGACCTAACTGTACGAGGCATGATATTTTGTGTCATTATCTCCATTCTTTTTCCACTAAGCTGCAAGAACAACTTACTCAAATTTTCTTTCCAATTTCCTTCAAATAAAATCTGGAAATCAAATTAAAGAGATGACAATGAAAAGAGAAATAATGTATGCTCTCGGGCAGTGCAAAACAAGGGAAAAAGCAGGGGAAAGTGAAATTCCAGTTCTGGAATTTTAGCAAAACAGAGAAAAATACAGAGTTGTATAAATTAGCTACTTGCATAATGAACAGGGCAGTTTGCATACTGCAATTTTCTGGAAACATTAAAGCAGAGGCAGTGAAGAAAGCTCACTGAAATTTGACATAAAAACAGAACAAAACAAGTAACAACTACTGGATTAAATATTCAGCAGCAGTGCAAACAGCATGTTACTGGACTTCCCAAAAAAATAATTTTACTGAAAATGCAGTGTACAAAAGTATACAAAATCATCTAGCTACTGGAAAATAGAACAACAAGGTTCATGCATTTGAATTTCTAATTTGACCATGCAAAATGTCTATATGAAAGAAGTGAAACTTATACATACAAACTATATGCTATTCATGAAGAACAAAAAGAAATGCAATTACAAAAACTAACAAAACCATTATTTACAATATCATGCAAAAACTGAATTCACAAAAGAAACCATACACTAATTACTGGAAATTGAAACGAAACTGCTACATCTATTCCTATAATAAAGTACATGCAAAAAGTACTACTGGAAAATGTTGCAATTAATAATACCTACATAAATATATAAGCCATGCAAACGCATGCAAATGCAGATTATAAAAACAAAGCACGCAGTACTAACCTGTTAGAACATAGTAACCTAAATCTAACTACTGGAATGCAAAAGATAGTAAAGCAAGATCCATGCAATAATATTTACCTAAATCACCATGCAAATTATACCTAAGTAAAAGCTATGCAAACTGTACTACTACAAAGTAATATGCGGTTTGGCAAAACCATCAAAACAACTAAATCATATGCTAAGTAAAAGAAAACAAAGAGCAACGAATTCATGTAAGCACAAAACAAAATATGCAAATTCATGCAAGTCTACTAAATAACATGCAAAGAAAAGCAAAACAAACAAATCGACAAAAAGCTACTGGAATTCAACATAATAGACATGCTATAAACTATTGAAAAGATCAAAGAAATACATATCATGCAAAATATAAGATTGTGAAGGCTAAGAGATATGAGATATAATATTAAAGTTCTTCATTCTAACCTATTTAACCAAATGCAAAGAAAAAGAAATAGAAACATTCTTTCCTATTCAAAAGAAAGAACTATACTATACTATTATCTAAAGAACTCAAAGAATACTAAATAAAATCTTAAAGATGCAAGACTAAATAGTAATAATGGTGACCAAGCACAAATTAATATCAAGCACAAATTAAGGCTAACAAATAAAAGGTAGAAAAAGAAAAACATCTAACAACAATTCCTAACAAAAGTAAGTATCTAGATAATATTCTTCATGAATTGAAGATATTATTAGAATACTAACTAAACTAGAAAGTACTTAAAGTGAAGGAATGAAAATAAAATGATATGAAAATGAAATTCTAACTAAGAAATGTAAGACAACTAATGAAAATACAAAACAAGTAAATAACAGTAATGAAACTAAGATTAAGAAGAAAAGTAAACTAAACTACTCTAGCATAATACCTAAAAATCAAGATAATATCTATAACAATTAACAAGAATCATGAAACGAATAACATGGAAATACATCTAAGAACATGAAATATAAATCAATCAAAGAAAGAATCAAGTTAGAAGACTAGTTAGATCTTAAACTAACCATACCTAAGAACTAGTTAGAACAAGTTAAAAAAAGGTTAGAACAAAGTCAAGTTATAAAGTAGGAAAAACAATTAGATCTAAAAATTGTAAACTAAAGATCAAACCAGGATGTTAAACCAAAGATCTAAGTTAATCTAAAGGATAAGGATCTAAAGAATCAAAAGCTAACCTAATCTAAAGCACTAAACTAACTAAGTTATCTAATCTAAATCAACTAAAGTTAACCTAAATCCAAAATATCTAAGCTATATCTAAGCTGTATTTGATTTGGTATCAGAGCCTAAAGTATAAACAAAAGTGGATAATATTTTAACTTTGTCCCTATACATAAACCCCAACCATTACTGGATAATATCTTCTACATCGTAACCCTTCAATAAAAAAAAAAAAAAAAGTATATCGTCTGGAGGAAAGGAAAGAATAAGAGATTTATTCTCTATATCTTGACTAATGAAATTCGTTGAAGCTCCGGCCGAGAATTTCGCCTCACCAAGACACGTACTTTAGAAGAATTTTGTGAAATCCAGTTATCAAGTTATCTTTGGGCACAGGGTATACATGGCACGGGGCGGCATGTAGTGTGTTTAATCATCTGTAAACCCCCCCGTATATGATTTGGTATCAGAGCGGTTACTATTCTTGAGATTATTGTAGTTTATCTTCCTTATCTTTCCCAGTATTAATTTCATAACTCTTATATCTTCTTTAAATTATACGCAAAATAATTACAAGATTGTTATAGGAATTACTTTTTTAGATCATACAGATTTAGATGTAATGATGGATTTCAAATATAAATTAGGTAATGAATTACATAGATGTTTAAATGATAGGATAATGGCTACAAATCATAATGAGGACTTATTACGGTTAGTATATAATTGGGCAGATCAAATAATTTCCAATATAATTAAAGATTCTAGGATACCAGAATTAAAATTAGATAGTTTAAAAGGAAAAAGGAAACTTAAATTCCCACAACATTAAGATGAATGTCAAAAGGATTGAATACTTAGACTTAGAAATAGAAACATACAATAGGGTTATACGTAATTTAAGTAGAAATTCTAAACTACGTTGTCACTTCCAAGCTAGTCACCAACCCTTAAACCATGATTTCCATTGTGAACAGCCTGTATTAAATACTATCATAGAATACACCAGTAAAGAAAAAAGTGAATTTCAAAGACAAAAATCCCCTTTTTGGTATTAGAAAATGAATTTAGCAAGGCATTCTTTTTTCAGGATCTAGTAGAACTTTATCTAATAGAGCATCAACCCCTGTAGAACAAACTAATATAAATAATGGTACATTTTTAGGTAGGCTTTTAAGAGGCATAGGCATCTAGAATAATCAAAGGCCAAACACGGGCTCCTTCCCTAACAGGCCACTCATAATTCTTTAAGCCTAACCAGAGTCTATCAATCAAAAGAGTAATAAAAAGACAAACGAACAGACATCCTCGGATCTCACCTTAACCTTACGGCTAATAAGCATCCAAGATATTCACAGATATCTCTTAAGCTTAACCAGAGTCTTTTGAACCAAGGACAACACATATAAAAGGAAATAACAATATGAAAAGAATAATATGAAAACCCAACTAACAAAGAACGCATAAAGGATATAAGAAGTAATAAGCATATGATTCCCGAAAATTTCCGATAATCATTCCCTTCTTTCCCGAGAGGGGTTTTAAGCTAACATCTTAAAATTAATAACACAAAGATAACACAAAGATAATAAAAACTTACAGTATTATAGATGTTGGTCGAAAATACAAGCTATAATTCAAACTTTACAAGCTTCAAAGCAATCTTCACACTTTCTCACACTATATTTTCTCTGCCTTCTCTCTATGTATTCGGTGTCTATTGGTGTTTTCCATAGATCTATTTTTGTGAAACAAGAGAGGCCTCTATATATAGGCATACAAATCTTAACAACTAAGACACACAAAGCGTAAAAGCTAGGATAAACAAAGCTTAACAGCTAAGACAGCGAAAAGTAAAAATACAGCTGTTAATAAAAACAAACACGCAAAAAGCATAAAGTAAAAGCCGCCAATGGCGAGAAGCCGCCATTCACTGTAGTAACAGTAGATCCATTATTGAGCAAGTGGGTGCATAGTAAAGCCGTCGGATCTGTCCAAGAATAGTGCAGCGCACTCATACTTCCATCATATTCTCATTTTCAATAGCGGTCATGGTAAAATCATGCATGCTGGGGCCTGCTGTAGCGAAACCAGGTGGTTCTTCCGTAGCATGAGTGTCAAGATAATCTCCATAGTGACGGAGAAGCTGGTATTAGCTTGTTGATTGAATATGAAACATTTGAGCCACATCCTCGGTGGTGTGATTAAGAAAAGGAATATCAAAGGTCCTTCTGTGCGGATAAGGACTGCCAAATATTTTCGGATTCCTATCTTCCGAAAGAAGTTGATAGTCGTACCGAGGGATGTGCATAATCAACGGCTGTGATGCCTGAAGATATACTCTAGCCAGAGTATATTGTTCTTCTATATCTCCTTCGAGGAGGGAGTAAGTAAACTCTAGGGGCTTCTATACTGCCAACTTGTAATCATGAGTTGTAACAAATATGGTGTGTCTGGCCGCATCGGGAAGTGTTAACGATGGAGGAACAGTTTCAAATTCAAGATTGATATATCCATTGCGGATAAAATCTGTCTTAAATATCTGTTGAAGAATGTAGGCAAGCCTCCAAGAAACAGGGTCAATAAAATCCATAACTTGCCTTGGATGTGAAACAGTAACTCTCTTGATCATTCCAGCCATAAATAAGTTTTTGAAAGATAAAAGGTTATCCACGTCTTCCCATATTTTTAAATCAATGGAAGCTTGGACAAAGTGGAATCCCTTATCACATTTGCAATACTGCTGGGGGTGCTTATCTTCCTTAAAAACGAGTACACTCAGGGCCATTCCTTTGAAAGGACACTCTTTAGTTTCAGCCATAGTACGTAACCGTTCCTGGGTTGTCAAAAGATGATTCTTAGTGCCTTGTAGGACAAACTTTTGGATCAGTTCACGAACTTCTTCAAGTTTCTCGGGAAAAACTTCTAAATATTCTTGCTTGTTGTACAGTTCTTTTTCCCATTCTTTTTTAAGCAAGCTCAGCTCGGATGTAGTATCGGTGAGCTTCTTTTCCATGTCTGAAAGTTTCTTTTCAAGGTCAGCAATGCGTCTTGCTTTGTTACCATTCTCAACTATCAGTAACCTTTCCTTTTCACGCCAGGCGGGTGAAAGTATGGGTTCAGTAGGGTCATCATGGTCAGGAGAAGGTTTAGGTTGGAAGCAAAGAATTTGACCATTGAGATTGGCTAGGTGGCCAACTAAAGCATGGATAACAGTGAGAAATTGGTTTGATTTTGGTTGATTGAAAAGATTATCAACCAAGCATTGTTGCTCGGGTAAAAGGGGAAATTGGGATCGGAAAGCATTTTTCTGGGAGAAAGTCATAAGACTATAAGGACCAAATTTGAATTGACTAGGAATATTAGATGCCATCTGCAATATTAAAATAATGTCAAAGACAGTAATAATAATAATAATAATAATAATAATAATTCTAAGCTATGTAATGATTATCCCTAATCCCAAATGTCTCAGGCTCCAGTAATGAAACGGTACCTGGATTAAGAGCGAATCTTAAACAATATCTGGGAGAACTAAATATAATATCAATCAAATATAATAATATTACTAGTAGTAATAATATCCTACAATAAGATTACCAACTATGGACTCCAGTAATGAAACGGTATCCATAACAGCTTTGAATGCTGTTTATCCGGTAAAATAACTAAGGTGGTGCTTCGGGTACTTGTTGATCAATGAGTAGAAATCTAGATAATCTATCAGCTAAGTAATTATCAGTACCTTTAATATGTTCAAACTTTATATGATAATTTGAATTGATAATATTATCCTTAAAAACAAGCCATCTTCTTTGGCTAATTCTTTTGCTATTCTTATTTTCGAAGAATTTTACTATTGCTTCACAATCAGTTCTAACTAAAATTTCATGTTTATTGATAAGAAATAATCTAAAATTATCCAGAGCATATTTTACTGCTAATATTTCTTGATCTATACTACTAAGATTCTTTTCTTTATACTGTCCGCTAGCATATCTACATAGTTCTTCACTAGATTTAGGACTATATTTATTAGGTTTTCTTTTAAGAATACCACCCCAACCTTGTTCACAACCATCTGTTTCTACTATCAAATAATCATTATCTAAGGGTAATTTAAGGTCGGGTAATCTTTCTACAGCTCTTTTAATTTGGTCAATCTGTCTGTAATCTTCTACATTAAATTGCTTCATTCCTGTAATTCCTACTTTACTATATAATGGTCCAACCATTTTTCCTAAATTATGTATGAAAGGTCTTGCATAATTTACTAATCCTAAAAAGGCTTGCAAATCTTTAATAGTTTTAACCGAAGGGAAATCTAAAACTTTCTTAGCAATATGAGGCTGTAATTTAATTTTACCATTGCCTAATTCTATACCTAAGAATTCTATATTAGTTTTAAAAAACTGTGCTTTTTTACTGCTAATTACTATCCCATATTTATCAAATTCATTTAATACCTTTTTTAAATGTTCTACATGATCTATTTTATTCTTACTAAAAACAAGAACATCATCTATTTTTCTACAGGGGGAGTTTCAAATGATTAAACACACTACATGCCGCCCCGTGCCATGTATACCCTGTGCCCAAAGTAACTGGATAACTGGATTTTTAGAGTAAGTGTTTTGTCGAGGCGAAATTCAAGCCAAAGCTTATCGAATTTCTTTAGTTAAGATATAGAGAATAAATCTCTTATTCTTTTCTTTCCTCCAAACGATATACTCTTTTTTTTTTTTTTTTTTTTTTCAGTTTCTTATGATTTCACCTTAACCTTTCGGCTAATAGGCATCCGGAATAAATCAAAGGCCAAACACGGGCTTCTTCCCTAACCGGCCACGCATAATTCCTTAAGCCTAACCAGAGTCTATTAATCACAAGAAAACATAAAAGCAAACGAACAGACATCCTTAGATCTCACCTTAACCTTTCGGCTAATAAGTATCCAAGATATTCACAGATATCTCTTAAGCTTAACCAGAGTCTTTTGAACAAAGGACAACACATATAAAAGAAGAGAACAATAGAAAATAAATAAGATAATAATCCAGTTTATGAAGAACACAGAAAGGATATAAGAAGATAACAGCATAAACTGCTACAAAGTTTCTATATTTACCGAAAATATCATCCATTTTTCTTTGAAAAATACTAGGAGCATTTTTTAAACCAAATGGCATAACTAACCATTCGAAATGTCCTAAAGGGCACGTAAAAGCTGTCCATTCTATACTATCGGGATGCATTTTAATTTGCCAAAAGCCGGATTTACAATCAAATTTACTGAAAATAAAATTATTTTGTATCCTATTTATTAATTCTACTTTATCAGGAATATCATAAGCATCATCAATTGTATTATCATTTAATCTTCTGTAATCTATAACTATTCTACTTTTACCTCTAACTATTTCACTATGTTTGTTAAAAAAGCAGGAGATCTATGAGGACTAGTACTTCTTCTAATAACTTGTAATTTTTGTAAATCATTTATATGCATTTCAAATTCTTTAAGGTTCTCATTTGTTGCTTCTATTTTCTTAGAGACTATTCTAAAGTGAGGATCCTTTAATTCTAATTTACAATAAAGAGAATTTCTTGACCAGTGACTTTGGGGATTTTCACCAAATATGTTATCTTTTTCTAGTCTACTAATAATATTATCAATTTCATAATGTCCTGTACTAAGCAAATTATAAAGACAAGAATAATTTAAATAAGGGGTAATATCCATATATTCTATATCTATCAAATTTTCTTTTGTATCTAAAAATTCTTTTTCTTCTTTACAACTACCAGGAGTGATGCATTGACATCCTACTAAGATTTCTTTATGCATTCAGAGACATCTTCTAAGATTAAATTAAGACATTCTCCATCTAACCTATATTCTAAAGTACCTTTTCCTTTAGTTATTCTATGTGACATACTAACAAATGATCATGCAAATCTTTATAGTAATCTTTTAGTACTAATTCATGGCTTTCTATTTGTGTCTGCATACTACTTATACTACCTTGATGAGTATTAAAAGTTTGCATATGTGCTAAATTATTTCTAAGAGTAACAATTCTTGATTTGCATTGAGCTGTAGCTACTTTATGTTCAAAACAAGTTAAACAAGTTCTATATGTCCAGGCTAATAATCCTTCTAAAAATTGATATGTTCTTTCACTTCTAGATTGTTCGTCTTCGGGTTCTAAAAGATTAGGAAATTCTACGGGAGTTTCTTGAGGAGGGGTATCTAGGGGAGGTACTTGATTTCTAATACCAGGCATTCTTATATTTCAATAGTTTCATCTAAATTCATTAATTCATCAGTAAGGTATTCTAATTGATCTATCTTATTTTGATATAAATTATGTGTTCCTATAAGGTCATGTGCTAATCCTAAATCTTCTACTGCATGTTCTTGAGGATAAATAGTGTCGTCTATGCTCATAATACTAAATATGCTTTCTGTATCGGATAAGGTTTCATCTACATGTAATAAGTCTTCATTTACACATTCTATTAAAACTGCTTCTTTATTTCTATTGTTATATCTTCTATCACATTCTCTAGCTAAATGATCTGGACTACCACAAGTAAAACAATTAAGTTTATTTTTATAATTTCTTTTTCTATCAAATCTTCTAACATGTCTATCTCTATTAAGATAAGGTTTTCTAGCATTACTCTTCCTTAAATAATATCTCTTTTTACTACTTTGATATTTATTTTTCCTAGGCTTAGGTTTTTTATCGGGTTTGTCATACACTTGAGGAGTGTAAATATTTTTACAAAAACTATATTCTCCTTTTAACTGTTTACTAATTGTTATATCAGTGCATTTTTCTACTAATTTTTCAATGACAAATTTGATTTTAGTTCCTACATTATCTAAAACAGGAATATACTTTCCTTCTTGTTTTTCTTCTAAATATTGCCTAAAAATTTTTGTTCCTAAGGGATCCGAAAGTTTTAAAAATAATTTTTCTCCTATAGTTTGATTATGATAACATCCTGCTACAGTACTATGATGCATAAAATCTAAAAAGAAAGGTGTACAGAATTCCCATTTTCTAAGTTGTAACATTTCTAATTGTTTTAATGCTATTTCTTGTTTCTTGTCATAACCAGTATTTGGTTGTTCGCCAAGAACTAAAAGAGTTACTTTATTTGTGAAATTATAAGGGTTATCACCTAATTCTATATCTCTAGCAAATTCTAAAGGGAAATTTGCTTTGTAGCTTTCCCATAATGCTCTAGCTGTTTCTCCTAAAAAATTTTCTAAATAATTATACATTCCTACAGCATCAAAAGTAAAATCTTCTCTAGTATATTCTCTACCAACTATTTGGGACCATGTTTCTAATAGTGTAGGCCATATTTGGGGATCATGAGCAGTTAAATTTAATATCTTCCCATTATCTATCAAGAGACTACTATCCAATGTTTCTAAAGGAAGTCTTCGTCCTCTACTTTGATAAATTCTACCTTCATTTCTATCATCATATGCTGAATAAGCGTTTCTAGGCGGTTGTCCTATATTGTAATTACGGTGACTTGCATAGGTTTGTGCAGGTGTATTACTAGATGTACTAGGACCTTGACTATATGTAGGTGGTACATTAGATGATTCCATAAGGTCATAATTAATATCTTCATATGTTACTTGGTATCCATTTGGTGTTTGTCTAAGGGAATCTGTTTCTAATAAGTGTCCTAATTCAACCATTTCTATTTCTAAAGCTAAAACTTCGTCTATTGTTAAATCTATACCTTCACCTATTATTATTTGTCCTTCAGGAAATCTAGTCATTATCTTCTATTTCTTCAATATCTAAGTTATTTTGAGTTTGCTCAGTATAATCACTAAATCTTAAAGAATATGATCCATCACGATTTTTAAACATTTCATGTGATTCAGGTGTATTAATGGATTCTGAACTAGATAAATTTTTTCCTAAATTCCATTATGATCCTTCTA
>JAHSUH010004110.1:0-43772 GCA_025388415.1 Cynanchum wilfordii
CCTTTCATTTCAAATCAACAATTCACTGCTCTCAATCAACATCAAGGATCCTCAATATATAAGTCGTGTCCCTTAAAAATATGCATGAATGGACTCTGCCAAAATCCGTGGTTATTCCAAAGCGTCCTCAACCAACCATGCCCACCACTATAGCACTAACTCACCTCCATGGGACCACAACGGGCTGCTCCAACAGAACTTCCCCTCTTCCCCAATGAACAACCGTTTGTTCAATCTCATTCTGACCCAGTACTCGAGAGGTTTGTGATACGAGCACGATCACCAACCTCTCTCCCCTCCCTTTACAATGACATCTCCTCATCACGTCACCAATAGTAGGCCACTCCTCCGGATCTCTCCCATATCCTACAAGAATCTCAAACAAATCAAGAAAATCCCCTAGGGGAATAAGAATATAAAATACAAATACAGTGCGCGCCAAAAACATAAAAAAAAAAAACAAATAAAGGGCCTTAACATATTTGAAAAACCTTGAAACTATATTTATTCATGTAGCCGACCCAAGATTTATGCAAAGTCTCAATAGTGAACGAACTCATTAGTACAGAGATATCATTACATGGAAGTACAATGGTGTTTATAACAACAACTTATCAATAAATGACACCCGTTACGCCCGCAGTCCCTCATGGGAGGATCAAAACCTCTATTTCATTAGTCTATTGTGGAACACAGAGGTATTGGAAACAGCGACTTCCTATGAAACTTCAAAGGACCTTATGAGTCAGTATAAGTCTAATATTGCCATCCTTATGGAGACAAGATGGCATTTGAATGAGCTATTACTGCCGGCGTTCACTAAGTTGGGATTACTAATAGCACTTTCTTTGCTATGTAAGGATTGTTTGGTGGAATTATGGTATTATGGAACTGTTGAGCCTAGACAGCCAGTAGTGGGTTAGACTCGGCCGAAAATTCACCTAAAGGTCAAGGTTAACCAGTATAACTTTCTCTTTTTATCTTCTATTTCTTGATTGAATTTTCCTTTAGCTAAACACACTCTTTGGTTTAATCTTTATAATGTGGTATGAGTATGGATATCCCCGGCTTGTTGCTGGGATTTTAATCAAATTACTGATTCTTCGAGAAACTAGGGGTAGATATGAAGCTTATATTAAGAGTGTCAAACACTTCAAGAATCATTTCTAAAAGTCTGACATAATGACCTTGGCTTCCACGGTTCTAATCATACTTGGTCTAATAAAGTTTACTAACGAAAACATTCTTATCAAAGAAAGACTTGAGTTACTACCTTGTAGTGATAAATAAAGTTTGATCTTTTTTTCCTGAGTCTAAAGTTTATCATCTTAATAGTGGTACACTTGAACCATATTCCTTTACTTCTTAACACCTAGTTCACCTCCTAGGGAAAACCCCTTTGTGTTTAGAACCTATGTGATTCCAGGATCCAACCTTTCCTTCTATCATTAACCCAACTCTTGGATCCCTAAAGATGACTATTTTTTCTGCCTTAGCCACTTTAAAGCGGCAGGTGTTGTATTGGAATAAGAAAATCATTTTGGCAACGTATTCTTAAGACAAAAGTTCTTCTCAAAAGGCTTGCTGAGGCATTCAAAAAGCTTACTGAATAAATTAACTTCCTCATAAACCTTCAAAAGGAGCTTAATGCGGAATACTAAAAGCTTATGTGAGAAAAGAAAAATTTTGGAAAATTAAGTCCAGGACTCCCGAGAGAGATGAGTGGCTTTTCCATGGGCTTCGAAATACAATTTTTTCCATAAATCTACCATAAACATGAGAAGGAAAATAAAATTTTTGGTCTCAAACTATATAGTGGCAATCAATGGTCTTTTGATCCCAATGAAATTAGTTCTCATATATTGATCACGTTAACAAATACTACTTACTGATCATAGTTTCAATTATCATAATTCTTTCTTTCACGACCAGCTCATCCCACCGAGACACAATAATCTAAAAAAAGAATAGGAAACCAAACACTCCATGAGATTAAAAATAGCTCTCTTTTTAACTTCATCCACATAAAACTCCCCTGGCAGAATCTGATGGCACACGCAATATTCTTCCAAGAATTATGGAACGGAACTTGTTTCCACATCTTCCAAAATTGTGGATGAGGCTTTCCTCTTCATGTAGCGACCACATGAAAAATTAAACTAGAGCTTCATTACTCTTATCCCTAAAATGGACAATCTTGATACTATCTCCGTTATTTGACCTGCTCCCGGCCTCTGCAATACTACTTATAAAATCATCTGCAAAATAAATTCCATTAGAATTAAAAAACACTCTCCTAGCATTATTAGTAAAAAGAACAGTCTTGCCTTCCTTCCGCTTGAAAACCATGGATAATATTATTGCTCAAAGAACTTCATTTTGTTACTAAGTCAAAATCAAAAGAAACCAAATTTAGCTGTAAAGATTGATATGGAGAAAACCTTTTGTTGATGGTTAGAATGGTCTCATTAGAGCGTGCTAAAATTTTTAACTTTACTGATTTCTTAATTGCTTTAATTATGATGCATCTCCCTCTGTAGTATTTTGTCTATTAGTACCACAATTTCTTTTATCTAGTAGAGAGGAATTAGACATCACGTCTCACCTTTGTTTATTCTTTTGTGGACTATCTATCCTATCTCATAAAATAGGTTGTGGCCTCTAAGCTTTGGCAACCTATCCTATTGTCTAACTAGCCCCAGCTTTCCTTTTATTCGAGAGATGGCATCATACCTCCTTGCTAGATCGCCTAAACTATCCAGGACTATACAGCCTCAATATCCTATCTCATTTCTCTACGATCTAGTAGTCGAGAAGATTAATTATGATAAATCTAAAATTTACTTCTCCCCTCACATAGATGCTAAGGTAAATCCTTCATCTCTCTCTTCTCTAGGGTGCATCTATTTGAAAATCTTGGGAAATACGATAACGCTAAATTTGGTAATATTTTGGAAGGGTGTTGGTGAGTGACTGTTGAGATTATTAGAGTAAATTGAGTTAAAAATGTTAATTGTGCACTTAATTGTGATATGTTGTTTTTGGGAAGTTAGGTGGGGCTAATTAATCAAGAGTGATTCCGGGACTAAATATGTATTTTATGGAAGTACGCCTAGAAGGTTTTCTATGCCCTTAGAGAATATTTGCCTAAAGCAGCGCATGAGCAGGCCCAAAAACACGCCTCATGTTGGCGAACACCCGAGCAACACGGGCTCGTGGTGAACTGACACCGCCACGGCCGTGAACCGCCCCGTGTTGATGATTTCAATTATTATGCTACGCTCGATGCCGTAGCTACTTCCTGCGGACGTGGTGCGCAAGGACACGCGCGATGCTCAGTCATCCTTAGTGTAAAACAACAATTTTACCCACATTTTAGTTATCTATAAATATTGGAATTTTACCGGTATTTGGGGTTGGCTTAGAGGTTGGATGAGGTTAGATTAGAGGTTAAGATTGGCTTGTATTTGGAAGTGTTATGCTATCAAAGTAATTTTGTAATTCTTTTAGGGTTTTTGAATTAGATCTACATTTTGCTATTTCTATATTTTGAGATCTCTTTCATAAGTTGTAAGTTTAAAGAATCTCTTGTGAGTCTTTGTGTGAATTGCCTCGAACCATGCAGGAATTTCCTATGGAGTTTGCAGAAGAGGAATCAACTCTATAAACTTGAGGTAGAGAAGAAACAAGAAGTTTGACAAAGGGTTGAAGAGGTTGCTCTTCTTTTTTATTGTTATAATTTCCATCTTGTAATTAGACACCAACCCTAGGAACTCTTCTCTCTACATTTCTTATAGGTAGAAATGGTTGTGGTATTATTATCTAATTACATTGGGCAAATTAGTTTTCATGGATGATTGTTGTAGTGTTATTAATTTAAATTGCAATTTCATTCATAGCTTTGGATCTGAGTATTTTATCTTTAGTATTGAGCTTTGATTTGAGGTTGTAGTTCGGATTAACATAATTGTTAGGCGGACTAGAATGACAATTAGTGTGAAGTGACCGATTAGATTTCCTTTTGATGGACGAACTTAGGATGATTGATGGGATTTGATCTTGTTAACATTCAAATGATCTTTGCTCGATGAATTTTTGCACCACAATTCGTATGGAAGAAGTTCATCCTTGACCTGAATATTGGTGAGTTATGATAGTTACTTCATGATTAATCTTGCTATATGTTTGTAACCTTAGTTTCTCTATTATTTCTTATAGTTCTACCTTCCATTGCTGATCTTCTACTTTGCTTTAATTTACTTTGCTTTATTTTACTTTCTTTCTCGGATTTAGAATTCAATCTTATCATTCTTGATAATGGTTTACGTTGAATGATTCTTATTCTCAAATCATATTCATAATTAGTTTGATTATATTTTCCACACTAGAATTTAATAGAAGTCTTGGGGAAAAAAAGATTTTATAAATTTTAAAATATGAATCCGACCTTATTTACTAAACTATTTGGATAGGTGCTCCTGATTGAATGTATTTATTAGTTGACAATCCTATTTTAATTTTGAAGATTCCTATTATTTTTAGTTATTATTTATTTCGATTATTTAATATTAATTTTATATACAATAAACCACACATCAAATACCTAGGTATTCCCCTTTCTCGAGAATCATTTCAAAAAGTCTTCTTTTAATTTCATATTAGAAAATATCTATAATAGATTCATTCTTGGGAAAATGAGTTCCTAAAGTTGCCGGGCGTGCAGTCTGTTGGGGTTAAAAGTTTCAACCCAAAGCCCCCACGGGAAAATAGGCAAAGGATTGCCTGCGTATAAGTAATTCTCGCGTACTGTGTGTAATAAGGCACTTTGGGAAAGTCCCAGGCAGCGTGAGGGCTTAGGCCCAGCGGACGATATCATACTAATTTGGAGTTAAGGTGAGAGGTGGCGTAACCAGTGAAGCAGGCTAACAAAGCTATTCCCGAGCCTAGTTTGGCTGATAGCATCTCACGTGAGTTCATGTTGCTCAAACAAGAGTTTTTTGGTGAAAAGGAAAATATATCAAAAATATTTTTTTATTATATCACGACAAAGCTATTGTCGATACGAAGCAGCCAGTGCAAAAATCAAAACTATCCGAGAGGCACCGGGCGTAATTGAGGCCCCCGGTGGTCCGTTGAAGTTTTGATTTAATTGAAAATTTTGTTGTCAGGGAGAGAAGGAGCAAGCAAGAAGAAGAAAAGCAAGGTTCCTATTTTTGTTTCTCTCTACGGAAGAGAAGTAGGTGGAGAAGAATTTTTAAAAAAATAAAACAAAAAAAAGGGACAAAGAAAGTTATGTAATTCCCTCAAATATTCGAAAGTCTAGGAATAGCCCCCGAAGTCCAGAAAGTGCGAATAGTCCTTAAAAGTCCGTAAGAATTTGGATCAGCTCAAGAGTATCGAATTTTTTGGAGGGTATTATTCAGTGAGAATAATGTCTACAAAAGGTCGTCGCCAAGATCGAGAAGTTCACGCGGAACTTAGATTTTAAGAGGAAATTGGATTTTAGTACCGAGAAAAGTTATACTTGCCGCTAGGAAAGATGTCTAACTCGTTTGAAAAGGCTTGAGTGGAGTTATTGGATGCGGCAACGTAGTGCGATCAGACTAGCTCTTTCAAAACCTGTTGCGTTGACGTCAAGGGTGAAGCAACAGCTTTGGGACTCGTAAACACCTGCTCGACAGGTGTATGAGCAACCATCGACGATGACAAGGTATTCCCCCTCATGAAATCCGCTTTTCAATAATAATATAGCGGTCGTTGATTTTAAGGAGCACCTCGATAAATTATGAGATAAGTAGCGTTATTAGCGTCAATAAATAATGAATTTTAGATGAGATTGCGCTTTGTTAATTCTAGCTACTTGCAGGACAGGTTGGAGGAATATTGGTGTTTGATTAGTACCTGTGGGAAAATCCGAAGCTGGTCTTCAAGGAGGTCGTTGATATGATAATGACTAAGGAGATAAGAAGAAAGCAGGAAGACTCATCAGAGGTGAGGTTCAGCCTTGAATATGGATAGTCGAGGGGAGGAGCACTACGGGAGGATCTAGACAAAGCAGAAGCAAGTCTAGAAGAGGAAGATCACGATCCAAGCAAGGAGAAATCCAACAAGACTCGAGGTGACATCGAATGTTGGAACCGTGGCAAGAAGGGCCACCAAAAACTAATGAAATCGCCACGGAGGAGAGTGGAAAGACATAAGCAAATGTTGCATCGGAGGATCATCCAATGATGCACTCATTTGTCCGCTCGAGAGCAAGCGAGTCATGGATACTAAAAAGCGAGCATCATTCCATGCCACATTAAACAAAGATCTGTTCGGAATTATGTTACGAGGAAACTTTGGAAAAGTTTATCTTGGAAATGACGAACCCTGCAATATAGTAGGCAAAGGAAGAGTCAACATCAAGTTGAATGGTTGTACACCGAAGTTGAACGATGTTCGCATTATACCGGGACTTGAAGAAGAACTTATCTCCATCGGCGATTGGCCGAAGAGGGATTGTGTCAACCTTCACTCAAGATGCGCGGAATATTACCAAGGGGAGCTTTGGTAGTTACGCAGGAGGAGGACTAAGCGGAACCTTGTACACATGGCAAAAATGCTAGTTTACTTCTAGTAGATGAGAAGATACACTCAGCAGTTGTGGCATGAGACTTGGTCACATGAGCGAAAAAGGAATGAAGATAATGTTTTCAAATGGGAAGATTCCCGATTTGAAAGCTATTGGAGTGGATCTATGCGAGAGCTGCGTGCATGGAAGCGAGCGAGTGAGCTTCACAGGGCGGAAGAGACCCTAAGCGACAAAAACTTGAGCTTATCCATATAGATGTATGGGGTCGGCTCGATCCAATCCATCGAGGTAAGTCATATTTTGTGACTTTTATTGATGATCATTCCGGGGAAGACTTGGGGCCACTTCATGCGACATAAATCGGAAGTGTTTTAGATCTTTAAAAATTGGAAAGCATTAGTAGAGCCCGAAATAGGTTGAAGGTAAAGAAGGCGCTTTCAGACAATCTGGCGTATGAGGAGCACCGGATTCGGACATTTACGCAAAGACAACGGGATAAAGCTAGAGAGAAAAAGTGCCGGGAACACCCCCTTAAGCCGGGGTAGAAGAAAGAATGAACAACGTTGACAGAGAGCCAAGCATGAGGCTACATGCGAGCTTTCCTAAGGAGCTTTGGGTCGAGGCGATCAATATTGCAACATACCTAATCACCGAGGACCATCAGGTCAATGGAGCACAAAATACCGGGAGGAGGTTTGGGCAGGAAAGCAAGTTAGCTTATCCCGTCTCACAGATATTTGGAAGTTTATGTTATGCACATATTAGTGATGTTAGTAGAAATAAATTGGATGCTAAATCACGTATACACTACTTTATTGAATACGGTGAAGAAGAGATGGGCTACCGGTTGTGGGAAACTAGCAGCAAGAAGATTATACGTAGTAGAGACGTCATATTCGTTGAAACTACTATGTATAAGGATAAGGCACAATCCACTTCGTGAAAGAACCTGAATATACCGACCTTGACATGTCTCCTATAAGACAGTCTATTTTTGAAACAGTTCCGGCTCTCGGTGATGATCCATTATAAGGGAGCGACCCGCACAAGATTCAGGTTCGGTGGATTCGACCCGTCTCCACCACCGCCTCTCGGACGATGCCGCAAGAACTCCTGTTCCTAACTGGAAACTATTTGAATTATATTTTACTTGCAGATGGTGGAGAACCCTAATGTTATGACGCAGCACGGCGTAGAGGGAATCAAGCCCAGCGAGGTAGCCATGGAGGATTAGATGAAATCACTCGAGAAAGAACCACACATGGGAGCTTGCAAAGGTACCTATGGGGAAAAAGGCCTTAAGCAATAAATGGGTGTATCGGATCAAGCGGGAGCTTGATGGTTCGAGCGATACAAAGCAAGACTTGTAGTCGTGGCTTTCAAGAAAAAGAGGGTATTGATTACGACGATATTTTCTCTGCGGTTGTTAAACTAACCACCACAATGCGCCTCTGTTGAGTATTGTTTAAAGCCAAAGCTTACATCTAGAGCAGTTAGATGTAAAGCGCGTTCCTTCATGGTGACTTGAAGGAGGAGATTTACACGCAACAACCAGAGGGTTTTGTTGTCAAAGGTAAGAACAGCCCGGAGGTCCCGGTTAAAAGCTTATATGACTTAAAGCGAGCACCGGACAATGATACCAGAAGTTGGTCGTTTCATGCGAGATGAATGGGTACAACAGATGTAACATGACCATTGTTGTTATGCCAAGAGGTTTGATTGAGTTTCATTATATTGCTACTTTATGTTGATGACATGTTAGTGGCGGAAGCGGATATGGAGGAAATCAAACTCTTAAAGCGACTCTCAAAGGAGTTTGAGATGAAAGACCTAGGTCCCAGCAAAGCGATTCTTGGGATGAGGATCATCAGAGATTCCAGTAACACTCTGCGGTTGTCCACGAAGGAGTATGTTCACAAGGTCTTGTAGAGGTTCGGCATGGCATATGCCAAAGAGTCAACACACCTCTTGCAAGCCGCTTCAATTTATCGAAGGAACGAGTCCCAAGCCGGCGAGGAGTTAGACTACATGGCTAAGGTTCCTTACGCCTCCGCCGTTGGGAGTCTAATGTACGCCGTGGTATGCATGAGACCGAGATATTGCTCATGCGGTGGGAGTTGTGGCAGATTATGTCGAATCCCGGGAAGCGACCATGAAGCGATTAAGTGGATTCTCGGGTATTTGAAGAATACTACCGGTCTGCTTGTGTTTTCATAGATCTAACTGCAACTTCAAGGATTTGTGGATGTTGATTTTCTTTGGAGATGTCGACAACGAAAAAAGTACCCTTGGATATGTTTTCACGTTAGGAAAGACGTCGTCTGTAGGTTTCTAAAGCTGCGAGAAGATAGTTACGCTATCCTCTACGAGAGGCGAGTATGTGGCAATTACGGAAGCAAGCAAGGAGATGATGTGGTTACAAGACTTGTTGAATGAGCTTGGTTTCACAAGACTTGGAGCGAGACTACACTGCGAAAGTCGAGCGTAATTCACTTGGCCGATAATGCGGCGTTTCATTCGAGGACCAAATATATTGCATTGAGGTATCACTTCATTAGAAATTTATTGGAAGATGAAGTGTTATCACTTGTGAAGATTGAAGGAAGCAAGAATCCAACAGACATGTTCACAAAGCCAGTTGTGATAGAAGAAATAAGTTTGCTCGGCTTGATTGGCTCTATGGCGTAATAGGCCCGATCGAGCGCACGCGTTCAATCCACTACATTTGATATGATGAGTTCCTTGGAAGCATTGCATATGTCTCCAAGTGGGAGATTGTTATGGTGTGGAGCCATATGTTTGTTTTTTATGAAGAAATAAGTGTGCAGTGTGAACAAATTTTGGGGCGGCCAAAATTGTGGGCATGAATTTTCACGCATGCCATGTGAACACAAGATTTGGAAGGCAAGATTTGCGGCTCCAAATCTTCTGAAGATTTTTTCTTGCTTTCTTCTCCTATATATATTGTATCCATTTTTTGCAAAAATGTATAACAACAACAAAAAGAACAAGAAAAGAGAAGAAGAGTAGTGTAGAGAAAAAGAGATTGAGTAGTGTGAATGTATCTCAAGGAAGGAGATAAAAGAATCGAGTCCGATCGATTCGTCCAAAAGCTTTGTTGAGAATCGAGTCCGATCGATTCACCCGAACTCTCTCTTGTATACGAACTCTCATATAGTGAATTGAGCGCGTGCGCTCCCGTGGACGTAGGGATCGATTTGATCACCGAACCACGTTATATTGTTGTCGATTTACTTACTTGCTCGTATTTGTGCTTGTGTGTTGTATGCCTACACGATCTTGGACGTGTATCTCGGCGAATTTACCTCAACACCATCCGATTAAAACTACCCCCTGACTGCCTATCCATATTAATCTCCTTGATTCCGTTCTAGAAGGTATTGATAAGATAAATAGGAACTTTCTTTGGGGTTCCACTAGTACTAAGAGGAAATTACACATGGTGAAGTGGAAAAAAGTGTGTTAACCCCGTGTGAAAGGAGGGTTAGGCATACAATTAGCTAAGTAGAAGAATCTCTCCCTTGTTATGAGCCTCGCTTGAAGGTGTTTTACAAACAAAAACATATTTTGGGCGGACATGCTTAAATCAAATTAAATATCAAGGGAAAAGCACAACTAGCTATTCTATTTTTTGGAAACGTATCCTCTTGGGATGGGATCTTTGCAAGAAAGGTACCTCTTATGTTTTAGGTAATGGTAAAAACATCTCCTTCTAGTACAATAAATGGTGTGATAACCATTCTCTTAGGTCCACCGTCATTGGTCCCCTTCCCGAAAATCATGAAAACATTACGGTCGGCTCCTTTATTAGAAATTTTAGTTGGGATCTAGGAGACACGTCTTTTCTCCTTCCATCTATCGTGGAAGATAAAATTCTAAGCGTGTTCATCCCTAATTCGATCAAAACGACACTCTTATTTGGCATTTTACTTGCAATGGTAAATTTACTACAAAATCAGTGTATAACCTTCCGCTAAATGAGTCCTCAAATGATAACCTTGACAAGGTTAATAAGAATTACCCTTGGCTGTGAAAAAAACTTCAATATATTCCTAAAATTAAACATTTTTTATGGCTTTGTTACTTAAATAGGATACACAATAAAAAATCTCTCTTTGACAAACATATTGTCACTTCTCCTCTCTTGCCCCTCATGCAACCTAGATGAAGATATCATGCATATTCTCGGAGATTTGTAAGGCGGCCTAGAGTTTTTGGTCTTTTCTTAACTCTTTCATTAATTTAAATATGAAGAATTTCTATAGTGAAAGAGAGATTCACACATGGATTTATGAAACTGCGAGTGCCTGCTTCCTCCGAACTCGTCCACACCCTGGAATATCTTCTTTGTGTTTCGCTTGTGTGTCCCCCCGGTTAGTTTAGTAAATCAAGGTGTTTTTTGTGGTGTTGTAATAATCCCCCCCTCCCTTATAAAGTCATGAGGTGATATTCTCCACAGAATTCATTGTGATGGTCCCTTTTATTGCAAAACCCCATACTCGGGTAGAAGAAATTTTCGTTTCTTGGTCCCCCTCCCGAGCCGTGTAGAGCCTAAGGCGAGTTAGGCGGGCGCCTTGCCTAGCTTGCCCGGCAGAGGCCCCAAAAATTTAATTTTTTTTTTTTATTTTATTTTTTTTGAGAAATAAAACCTTTGGAATTTGAGAAATAGAACCGTTGGAATTGAGAAATAGAACCGTTGGTCTGTTTTAAAAAAAAATAAAATTTATTATTATTATTTTTTTTTTGGTAAATAAAAAATTTATTATATATAGAGTCTTTATCTTGAATAAGAAATATTCTAATCTTCAATTATTTTCGAAGAATACAAACAAATTCTTGAGTACTTTTAAATCTTCTAAATATTGAGTATATCTTCCAAAAATATACTATCAAGATCTTCCAAAATCAACAAAAGTATATATTATCCCGAATTCCCGATCTACCAAAAACGAGCCTTCCAAATATTTAGTAGATCGATTATTCAATCTTGAATTTCAAATCTAAAAGTAAAAAAGCATTATCTCGAAAAAGAAGTCTTATCTTCAAATTTAAACGGGTTTTATCCTTTTTATTTTTATAGAATATATTACTATTTTGTTAATTTTGTTTGTTATTGATTGAGATTGGACTCTCTTCCACTCCTCCGTTTTTTTGTATTTTCTATTTTTTTAATAGTGTGTTAAAACTTTTTATTGTTTAGTTTTTATCTATAATGTCAAATAGAAAATACGATTCCGGTTATGAAAAAATAAAAAAGAAAAGAAGAATTGAGAAACTCATAGAATCACAACGAGGTGCACTTGATAAATTTGTTGTTGGTAATAAAAAAGATGACGTTAATTAGTACAAAAAATGAATAGGAGAACATGAATTAAAAAATGATATTGATTTATTAGATAATAATAATAATAATGAGAGAGAAAGAGAAGAAAATGTTCAAAATGTTACTAAAACTAATTTAGATGATGAAAATGATGAATATTTAGAAAAAGAAAAATTAGATAGTAGAAATAAAATTAATGAAAATATTTATGATCCGGGAAATTGAAATATTATTAATACAAAATTTAGAGACTTGATTATAGAAAAATGTCCAATAAGATATAAAAATATACAATTTCCAAAAGATAAAGATAATAGACATTTCTCTTCATTATTTTACAAACGCAGATTATCCAATGGAGAAATACATGATAGACGATGATTAGTATATTCAAAATATTTAGATAAAGTTTATTGTTTTTGTTGCAAGTTGTTTGATTCAAAAAGTATAAGTAATCAATTCATTAATCAAGGCACTAGAGATTGGAAGAATCTTAGTTCAAAACTTAAATGTCATGAAACAAGTCCAGAACATATTACTAACATGAGCTATTGGATTGAATTAGAAACAAGATTAAAAAATAATAATACCATTGATAAAGATTTACAAGAACAAATTAATAGAGAAAAAGAACATTGAGAAAATGTTTTAGTAAGGATTATAGCTATAGTAAAACACCTTTCTAAAAATAATCTTGGTTTTCGTGGAACAAATGAAAAATTATATGAGAAAAATAATGGTAATTTTTTTAAGTTTAATTGAAATGATAGCAGAATTCGATCCTATTATGCAAGTTCATGTTAGACGCATCAAAGATGGTATTTTTCGTAATCATTATTTGAGTAACACTATACAAAATGAAATAACAGATTTATTAGCTTCACAAATAAGAAATACCATTATTAAAAAGGTTAAGGAAGTCAAATATTTTTCTATAATTCTTGATTGCACCCCCGATATAAGTCACCAAGAACAAATGACACTTATTTTAAGGTGTGTTGATGTTTTAGTTAGTCCTATAAAAATCAATGAGTATTTTATAGAGTTTATAAAAATTGATGATAGAACTTAATGTTAATGATATAAGAGGCCAAGGTTATGATAATGGATCTAATATGAAAGGTAAGAATCAAGGAGTATAAAAAGATTACTAGACATAAATCCTAGAGCTTTTTATACACCATGTGGTTGTCATAACTTAAATTTAGTTTTATGTGATATGGCTAATTCATGTCCTAGAGCTATTACTTTTTTTGGAGTACTTCAAAAGGATTTATTCTTTATTTGCTTCTTCAACTAAAAGGTGGAAAATTTTACAAGATAATGCATGTATATTATCCATTAAATCTTTGTCTCAAACAAGGTGGGAACGTAGAATTGAAAGTGTTAATGCCATTAAATTCCAAGCTCCTAAAATAAGAGATGCTTTGTTTCAATTATCAAATAGTAGTGAAGATCCTAAAATAAAAAGTGAAGCTATGTGTTTAGCAACTTATGAGATTGAGAATTTTGAATTTTTGTTAGGAATGAATATTTGGTATGACATATTATTTGTTGTTAATATTGTGAGTAAAAGTTTACAATCTAAAGAAATGCATATATAGATCAACTAAAAGGTCTAATTAGTTATTTTAAAAATTATAGGGAGAATGATTTTGAATCTGCTAAATCAATGGCTATTGAAATGAATATTGAACCTAATTTAAGTTAAAAACGCATAATTTACAAAAAAAAAGCAATTTGATGATAATAATACTAATGAGACTATGCATTCTCTTGAAGATTCTTTTCGCATTGAATATTTTTTATATATTGTTGATAAATCAATATGTTCACTTGAAACTATATTTGAACACTTGTTAGAATATGAAAATATTTTTGGTTTTTTATTTGATTTACAAAAATTCAAAACTTTGAATGAAGAAACATTAAAAAATGTTGTATTAATCTTGAAAGTCATTTAAAATTTAATGATTATTCGGATATTGATGGATTTGATTTATTTTCAGAATTAAAAATATTGAAAGAAGTTTTAACAAAAGAAATTAATAGTCCTATAGATATATTAAATTATGTTAAAGTATTAGATTGTTTTCCAAATACATATATTGCATATAGAATATTATTAACAATACCAACGTGATTGCTTAGCGCAAAAAGAAGTTTTTCTAAATTAAAATTAATCAAATCCTATTTAAGATCAACCATGACACAAAATAGATTAAATGAATTAGTTATTTTATCTATTGAAAATGAAATGTTAGAATATATTGATTGTAAAGATATAATAACCGATTTTTTGCACTCAAAAGTTTAGAAAAATAAATAATACAAAAAGAAAAAAAAAATTTCGCCTTAGGCCCCCGAGATCCTCTACACGGCTCTGCCCCCCTCCACACCCTTATATCAAATTGAATACGGATGGGTCAGCGCAACAAAACCCAGGCACTGGTGGAAACCCTATGGAGGCTTCTCACGTTTGATGCCGGACCTGGGACTATACCACGCTTCTCTAAAAGAGGGATGGGCTAAACAGCAGACTCAGTGGTCTGGTCCTTTTTCTGTTTTGTGTTTTTTGTTAAGTGGGCTATTGTCTCTTCCATCCTTTTGTTATCTTTTGTCGGGTTGTCTCTGTAACTTATGTGGTTTCCCCACAACTCTTTTCTCTCTGTTTTATTTAAATCATCTTTAACCAAAAATAAAATAAAAAAATAAAAAAAAAAATAGTGAAGAAAATGTTTTTGCTTTGTTAATAAATAACATGTAAAAGACCATATATTTTGATTGTTTGCGAAAGTAAAATTTGTTTCGATATTCTTAAAATTTGTCTCTTATTCTTTTGACCATAATTCTTTTGTATTCCTAAGTTTATATTTTCTTTAAAGTTCCACACGTTAAAGAAAAGTAATAAAAAGGGAATTGCCGGCAACATATTATGGTGATGAGAAGTGAACCAAAATGCCATTTTCAAAAGTCATTATAAGGTCCTTTTTAACTACGCATGTTTATAAGGCTTTTTATAAATTTTTTCTAGTGTTTTGATTTTTTTTTCTTTTTTTATTATAATTTTTTAAAAGCAATAGTGTTTAAGAGTTAAAAATGTGTATTTTAAAGTTGAAGAACTAAAATAACATTTGAAAAATATTAGGGATCACTTAGCCTTTATTTATGTATTATGTTTTCTCAATTATTAAGTAAAAAAATAGAATTTGTCAAGAACACATAATTTATTTAATAGCAAACATACTTATAACTTTAACATAATAAGTCATCATGAGTTTGATATATATTCGAGTCGCAAATGCTTCATTTATAAATAAGGCAAAAAAAATAATAATAAAAAAAATTAAAAAAAAGACAATAAAGTTTATGTTTTACGCAACAAATTTGACATATATATATATATATATGGGGAGAGAGAGACCATCATATGAACATACAGTAGGGATCAAGTAGATAGTAGTACTCTTCAGTGGGGAAGTTAAAAAAAAAAAAAGACAAAAAACCCACAAAAAAAAAAAAAAAAGAAGAAGAAAGTAAAATGAGAAAACAAATTCAATTTAACAATATCGAAGAATATGTTGCTCGTGCAATATAAAAAATCCCAATCCTCAAAAAAAAAAAAAAAAAAAAAAAAAAAAAGAAAAAGAAAAGAAGAAAACCCTGAAATGCACTTTCTGTTTTGCGTTGATGATTCATAAAATCACCATACGTATTCTTGAATCTCAGACAACACCCGGTGGCTTGTCGTGTCCCATCCCCTGGCTTGGACCGGGTTGTGTTGGTGCGTAATAGTCGAGTTCAATCTTCTTATTCCAGTGAAGTAGTGCATCAGCGTCATTGAATAATAAGGGAGGAGCTGGCGCAGAAAATTTTGACAATCTTGATCCTTCTAATAAGCCAAAGTGCAGCTGCTGCAGCAATAGAAGGAGGATGGTGATATAAATTGAAACCTTATTTGTTCTGCTATTTGAGGAAACCATTTTGCAAAATGTAAATGAATTGATCAAGAAACCAAGAATTCAAGATTGGACTTTTCTTGGTATAATTTTGATAAAAGAAAGTGATAGCAGAAAAAAATATCAAGAAGGGGTTGTCTTTAAGAGCATTTGGAGAAGGTCCCATGCACACTAAAATATGATTGTGAAGAATTGATATATTACACATGTAGGAGCACTAATTAGCTAAGAGAGATATTAATGTAATAATAAAGAATACTCAAACATGGGAATATTTCCTAATTTGGAAAGGATAATGTTTCTTGATTCGTTCAGTCTTCAAGAGCTTTGCCACAACCACCCATTGAAAGTGACTTAAGTTTGTTTTAGGAAACATCATGGGCATGACTAGACATCATAATAACGGGGCAACTTGCTCTTATATTTTACAAGTTTTGGAAGAGACTGCGCAGTACAGCCTGCAGTAATTAATATATCATAAATAGATTCAACTGACCACAAAATAATGCTTCATCCACTAAACTCGCTACAGATTTGCTATCCTTTTTTCTTCTGCTTCTTCGTTGTAAGAACAAAGCAATGTGCATCCACAGGTTCTTCTTGCTTTTTGAGGAGTTCTTTTAAGATTATGTTCCCATGAAATACTGAGTTCTTACGGGAAATAATGCTGGCAAAGCATGCTTGATGGTATGATTAATTAATTTATCATAGATAAGCTAGTACCTCGATCAAATTGTAAGGTTCAATATGGGAGATTGAAAAATGTTATAATGTCATAATCGGGACATGCGACTCTGTGCTAGGTCAACTTTTCCCTTGTTTCGATATCAATTGTCTTGATTTGAGCCCGTAAATTCATATTGCAACTATAAATTTAATAATAGTCACAATTCACTATATGACATCATGCTCGTGGTACCAAAAAGATATGTTGAACTAATAATAATTATCTAGACCAATACTTATATATCATCGTATCTTAGATGTGAGATTAGAATTATCACATAGAGTTAGGTCACAAATAGGTAATATTAGATTTTTACTCAAAAAACGAGTTTAATCCATGACATCAAGGATGACATGGTTGCCCTTGGCTTAATATAAAGGGAAAGCACATTTTGAAGTTATATGGGGTTGAAGGTTCGAGACTCACTGTGAGCGCTATGTAAGAGTCAATGTGAGGTCTTCCACCGAGTAAGATTTTAACTCTATGGGTACAACATAAAGCAAATTTATATTAGTTCGAGTAATAATGTCTTCAAATCCAAGGCTCTTTAATTTCTTGCAAAAGTAAACCCTCTCCATACCAGAACCATGAGGCGTTATCATAACATCATGATGTTAATGGCGGGTGGAGATTTAGGAGAGTACAAATTGTCATGTCTTCCACTCTTCCTAGATTTCCTCTAACTTTGACTAGAAAAAAGAATTCCACAACCGGAGCCTCAAACAACTGTCGGCCCCCAACTCATAGTGGCGAAATAAATCTGTGGCATCTTTTTAACACCTCAACACATTGTTTTTCAGAGAGCTTTATGGACCACTTTTTGATAATATATAATACATTATATACACTATATACATTACACAGAAAATTATCATAAATATCATAAATTGTTATATTATATCTACTTTTTATCTTTATTAATATTAAAAGTTGTGAATTTCTAACCCTAATATTTATCTATTTCTATTTACAAAAAAAAAAAAAAATATAAAAAAAAAAAAATATTTATCTATTTCTTTTAGATGTTTTGTCTTTTAATTGAAAATTTCTTGGTTTTATTTCTTTTAAAAAAAATTAATAATAAGTATAAATTATAAAATATTAATATAGGAATATTAAGAGAAAAAAAAAATTAATCTATGTAACTTGATTTTTATAATATAATATTAATGAAAGAAAAAAACTTTTAGTCAGCTAAAAAATTAATAATAACTAAAAATAGAGAAAGTAACAATTGTATTACACTTTAAAAGTTATTAATTATTGCTGAAAATCCAATAAATAGCATCCATGTGAGTCATGATGTCCAATTTTTTTTTTTTTAAGTGAAATCTCATTAAAATAAAATATTATACAAATGAATCACTCAAATTATATAGGGTAATAAAATAAAGGGTAAAATATTTTAGTGACACATTTTAGAGTTTAAAATCCAAGTTTAGCACCTCGGAAATTTTTCGTTCACCCATTCGGGTTTTAAAAAGTCTCACCCTTCTGTCAATTTTGTCAGTTAGGGTAGATATTTGATCGTTAGTCAATCCATTTTACTGTTTTGGACAGGGGCATTTTTGTCCAGAATTTTTTTTAAAACCCTTTTTTATAAATGGTAAATTTGTAATTTTAATAAAATAAACCCTAAAACCTTAATTTTTCTCTCTCCTATTCTTCTTCTTCCACACATTCTTCACTAGTTGTTCCAAAAAAATTTTTTTTTTTTCAAAATTCAAATCTTTTTCCAAAAATTATTATATTTTCTTCCAAAATTTATTATCTCTTTTTCCAAAATTTATATCTTCTTCCAAAATTTATATTTCTTCTCGGTTCACCTCTACAATTTTAAGGCTTCTTTTAGCATGTAATTAATGCACAACAGTTAAGGTTTTGATATTTGAAAAAAAAAAATTGCCCAAAAATTTAGATTAATTAAAATTCAAATGATGATAAAATAATACAAAATTAAACAAAAAAAAGTACAATGATTCACCCCATTCTTCTTCTTCTACCCATGGTGGCAACTCCACCAACGACAAAGCACAAACGTATTGACGGCGGCGACACGGAAGAAAAAAAAGCGGCACAAACCCATAACAAATTAATAATAATTCAAAAAATAAACATACTATTCCACTAAAAAGAAACCCTAACAACAATGCCAAAATAACCCTAACAACAATAGATATAGGAAAATAAAATTTGGGGAAAAAAAATCAAGCTACTGTGCTGTTGTTATTGCCACTGTGTCGTCGTTGCCGCCGCCACTATGTCGTCGTTGCAGCAGCCATTGTGTAGTCGTCGCCACCACCGTGTCGTCGTCGTCGCCGCTGCTGTATCAACATCGTTGTCGCCGCCATTGTTGTAGATGTATAGTTGGTGGAAGAAGAAGAAGAAGAAGAAGGAGGAGGAGGAGGAGGAGGAAGAGAGAGAAAATTTAGGGTTTTTAGGTTTTATTATACTAAAAATTACAAAATTACCATTTATAAAAAAAGGTTTTTCTTTTTATTTCTGGACGGAAATGCCCCTGCCCAAAACAGTAAAATGAGTTGACTAACGGTCAAATATCTACCCTAACGGACAAAATTGACAGAAGGGCATGTAGTGGAACTTTTTAAAACCCGAATGGCACCTTGTGAACGAAAAATTCCTGCGGTGCTAAACTTGGATTTTGAACTCTAAGAGGTGTCACTAGGATACTTTATCCTAAAATAAAACATCAATCTAAAACTAAGTGAGCAAACATATTTAACCTAAAAAATTTAGGTTAGTCAAATAAAGATGAAACTACATTAAACAGTACACAAAATAGAGAAACAAGAGGCATCATATCTAAATCTTTGATTTTCTAGTTGTCAGTTGCGAATCTCATCAACAAGGAAGATTCGATTTTGCCTTCTTCCTTCAACAAGCAACCTAATCCATCCTAGACACATAAAAAATTTCTTAGAATACCTTAGAAGAAGACAAAAAATGAACAAAAGGCTCAAATCTAGTTTGGATTTAACAAATTTTTCTTCTAAAAAAGAAGAAAAAAGACCGATATTTAAGCATTAGTTGAAATCTTTGCATATGATATTTTTTAAGGTAGCAAGAAAACCAAAATAAATAAATAGAAAAAGAAACTAAACAAAAAAGAAACTGGAAAACACACCACAATAAACCGAAAACACAAAAAATACCCAAAAAAGAGAAAAAATGATCTCGACCAAGAGAAAATTATAGTCGTGAGTTAAAATTCTCTCTTGGATGAGGGAGAAGAAGCAGAGTTGGGGGACGGCGCCTTGAAGAAGGAGAAGAGAAGAGAAGGAGGAAAAATCATATAAAGAGAGGAGGACTCCAAGAGAGGTAAGTAAGACATACCCTAAGAAAAAAGTTCTCTTGAGTAGTCTGCACAAACATGCTCATCAAAGGGTCCTTTCGAAGATAAGTATCTTTGGCTAGACTTTTCTTTTTAACTTTTTGAGCGGTAAAATTATTTGTTATATTTTTACAATCAATATATTCTAACATTCCATTTTTAATACATAAAATATCTAATTCATTTAATCATTGTGTCATAATTAATTTTAAATAAATTTTTTGATCAATTTTTAATATGAAAAAACTTTCAACACTAGTAAATTACGGATATTATTAATTATATTCAATATATATATATATATATATATACTAATGGTACACTTCGCTCCCAGGTGCGAAGTGTACCAAAAATAGGTTAAAAAGTATATAATATTTTATTTCTAAATAGAGGATAAAAAAAAATTTATTATTAAAATTTTAGGTCTTTGCTTATTTTGCTATAATTTTCAAATTATTTATATACAAAATATTGATTATATATTTTATTGAGTTTAAATTTTATGAATATATACATAATATACATTTGTACTAACTTCTAAATTAATATTATAAAATTATTGAATCATACCATAAAAAAAAATCATATCTCTAACATCAACAAATAAAATAATTTAAAACTTAGAAATAATTAAGAGATAATTATTTTTATTGAAGATGATATTCTAAAAGTTAAAATAAATAATAAATTAATTAAAGTTAAAAATATTAATATAAAAAAATAAAAGGTTGAAAATATAAATAATAAAGAAAAACAATTAAGAGTTATAAATAATTAAAAGAGTGGAATAAAAAAAAATTATCTTAATCATAATATAAAAAAAAAATTAAAATTGAAATAAAAATGTAATAAAATAATATTAAAAAATATATAAAATTAAGATAAAATGTAGTAAAATGTTATTAAATTAAAAATAAAAAAAAAAAAAAATTAAAATTTATTAAGCATTAATTGAGAATTAAAAAGATAAAAAAAACTCTAAAAGTTTAATTTAATTATAATTATGCCAATAAAAGAAAAAGTTAAGAAATAAAAAGAAAAAGTTATTAAGCATTAATTGAAGGTAAGAATTTTTTTAAAAAAAAAAACTAAAAGTTTAATTTAATTACAAGATGTCATTTGAAACTTGTAATGTTATATATAATAAATATATATATGGTCCAATTTTTCTCCTTCAAAACATATTCCCCTATTATTATTATAATAATAATATGCAAATTTGTGCTCTCCAAAGCACAAAGGAAACAATTGAATATAATTTAGTCAACATCAGCAGGTTTCCTTTTGTTTAAGGAAATCCTGACCCCATATCTTTTAAGATTTTTTTTTTTTTGCTGAATAATCTTTTAAAATTTTAGAATCATCTATATAAGGAACAAAATCCCTTTCTACCACCGAACAATCACAAATAAGGAAAAAATTCTTGTTCGTAGCACTCAGATTTGTGATTCACATATTGAAAAATAAATAAATAAATAAATAAAAAATATATGGTACTGCTTATTTATATATATATTATTTTTGTACGATTCCTTCTCTCGCGTTTCTTAAGCACATTTTAAACCACACTTTTCCACCAGCTAATAACTAATAGAAACCCCACTAGGATTTGTAGGTCAGTCTTTGATATATATATATCCTCCAAATATCTGAAATCTTGGGTTCCTTCAATTACGCTTTACATCGAGGAAGTGATTCTGAGAAGCAAACCAATGAATGTATCGGCTGAAAGGAAGAGATCAGGCCCATATAAAAGAACACAAATACGCTTAGTGTGGTAGGTACCACTTAAAAGAATTGAATAAAAAAAATAAAAAAATAAAGGTACCACTTAAAAGAACAGGAGTTCTCCATGTAAAATCAGTACGTAACACAAAAGAAAGGCAGGAGCATACAAAGAGAGGACTCCAAGAGAGGAAAGCAAGACAAACCCTATGAAAAAAAGTTCTATTGAGTAATCTGAACAAACTTAGTCATCAAAGGGTTCTCCCGGTGACAAGTATCTCTTGCTACACTTTTTTTTAGGTTTATAAATTTTAAAATCATTTATTATATGTTTACAATTAATATATTTTAATGATTTAATGTGTTTTGTGTTATGGTTAATCTTGAATAAGATTCGATTAATTCTAATATGAAAGTTGTCATTTTGCTGTCATTGCTACAACGGGTAGCTCAATCTTCCAAATCCTTAAGAATCCTCGCAATCCAATTACTTGTCTTGATCTTCGGAACTTCAATACAATATCCCTCAACTATACTATAGCCCTCTCCCTTACTGTTCGAGGCTCAAGAACTATAACTATAATTTTGGGATAAAAATATTAAAGTTCAATGGAAATATTACAATAGATCTAAAAATAATTACATAATTTTCTCTATTATGGTGAATTCTGCTCTACAAAAACTTGGGAATGATGCCTCTATTTATAATAGTGAGTTCGAGGGCTTTTCGAGCATTTTTGCAATGAAAATCAAGAGAATTGCGTATTAGAGGGTGATAACGGCCGTTATTATTCTAGTTAACAGTCGTTGAGAGGGATAACAGTTGTTATTGGATGTGAAAACAAGTGTTTTGAAACCCTAAGTGTGATAACAACCGTTATCTTGTAAATGACCGTTTATGTGCCCTAATTTCAATATGACAGTTATCTTTCATGATAACGACCGTTTTGACCATTGATGTGTAATTTGAGTTATATATAAATAATAAAAATAATAAAAATAATCGAATAAATAATACTAAAAATAATAGGAATCTCTAAGATTAAAATAAGTTTGTCACTAATAAAATAACTCAATAAGGCAGAACAACTATCGAAATAGTTTAGTAAATAAGGTGGTATTCAGATTTTAAATTTATAAAAATCGTTTTTCCCTAAGACTTCTATTAAATTCTAGTGTGGAAAATATAATCAAACTAATTATGAATATGATTTGTGAATAAGGATCATTCAACAAGTAAATTAACCAATATCAAGAATGATAAGATTGAATTCTAAATCCTAGAAAGCAAAGTAAATGAACAATGTAACGAATAAGGCAAGTACAAAGGTTGGGAGGAATTCTTTGTAAAATATAGGTGAGAAAAGAGGATACAAAATACCAAGTATAGGATAATCTTGGATCTAGTATCATAGCTCTACCAAAATCAAGTCTAAAGTAGAATCTCTTCCATACGGTTCGTGGCAAGAAATTCCTAGATTAAGAACACTTGAATGTTGACAAGATCAAATCTCCCATCAATCATCCTGGTTCCGGTCCATCAATAGGAAATTAATCACATCAACTTGGCACTAATCGTATATCCTGGTTCCGGCCTAACAATTAGTGTTAATCCGAAACCACAATCTCAAATCAAAGCTTGTACTAAAGATAAAATTCAGATCTAAAGTCATCAATGAAATTGCAATTCGAATTAATAAAACCACAATCATTCAATCCAAGAACATCACAATATCTCAAGTAATTTGTAAAATAAAACCAACCAAATCTACCTATAAGAAATGTAGAAATGAGAATTCCTAAGGTTGGTTAACTAATTACAAAGAATAACAAGGAATAATAGAAGAAAAGGGGGAAAGTGAAACATAGACATTGAACCTTCTTCCTCTTCAACTCCTTCTTTTGATTCTTCTTTGCTTCTTCAACTTGGATCTTCAATTTGTGTAGCCCAAATACCCTAGAATATATTCAGTAAATTTCCTTACGGATCGATGCAAACTCACCAAATTAATCCCAAGATACTCAATACTACAACAAGTAGAGAGTGATCTCTAAAAAAATTGGAAAATTAAAGTATAGATCTCTCCCTAAGTTCTACCAAACCTTACAATGACTTAACAATTCAGCATAATTAAACCTCTATCCAACCTCAAATAATGGTAAAAATCCCAATATTTATAGATAACCAAAATAGGGGTGAAATAGGAATTTTACACAAAATTCTCTAAAATCTCGGAACAAAGCACCAACACGGGCTCCGGTGGTATACGTAACACGGGCTCGGGTGGGTTCATCATCGAGCCCGTGTTCTTCCGGGCGTGTTCCATCTTCTGTCTCGGCGTGTTCGTGAACCGAGCGCGTGTTCAATGGCTGTCGGGCGTGTTCAATGGCTTGTAAGGGCGTGTTCTTGGACCGAGCACGTGTTCCTGGGCCGGTTGTGTAAATCTTTCCGGAAATTGCATATTTAGTCCCCGAACTTCGCTCTTTTAATCAATTGACTCCACAAACTTCCCGAAAACAGAAATATCACAATTAAGTGCACAATTAACATATTTATCTCAATTTACTCTAATAATCCTCAACAATTATGCACAAATACCCTTCCAAAACATTACTAAATTTAGTGTTATCAACCATCTTAAATTGCAAAAAGGCCCCTAATGTTGTTGAATCTTCCAATTTAGTCCATCGAATGCCCTTGAAACCAAAACAATGTAAGTTAGCGTCATTTCCAATCAATTAAGTCTGAATAGTTTCAAAATTAACTTAAATCAAGCACAAATAACCTCTAAAAACATGATATAAATCCGAGTTATTAGTTACCTCCATAGAATAAATAATATTATTAATGTGGGTTATGGCGGTCATACACTTTAATATTGCATACTCCCTTCCATGTACCACTATATTAGTAATTTTATTAAGTTAGGTATCATAAGTTATATATAAATACCATACGAGTCCACATTAATGTCTCATAAACTTAATTTTTGCTTAACAACAATATGAAATACCGATAACTCGATTTTATATCATGTTTTCGGTACAATTTTTTTGTTCAATTCGAGTTAATTATGATGTTAATTGGAAGAAATTAGTTGGAAATACCATCTAATTATGATTTCAGGAAAGTTTTGGGGCTAAATTGCAAAATAGGACAAAATCGGGGGCAAAATTGTAATTTCTAGAAAGTTTGTATGGCTGTCCAAGGGGACTGGATGGCCGTCCAAGGGCAAAAAGATGCTTGGACGGCCATCCAAGCAATCTTGACGGCCGTCCAAGCCCCTCGATCATAATTTCCTGTGTTTTTCACCCGAAAAATGTCTAGAATAACCCTATATTCACCCCTATAAATAGATGTGTCATTTCCAACTCTTGGCAGATCGGAATTGCAGAGAACACGTGAGTTTTCGAGTGTCAAAACTCGAGTACTCTCACAGGATCTCGGCTTTTCATAGTTTTCGTTGTTTATTCCTAAGCTTGAGCCTCAACCATAAGGGATAGCCCGAGGAATCTTCAGGAGGCGTGAGTGTCGAAGATCCGAAGATCACGACAAAGGATCGAGTTGCGGAATCGGCGAGGATCCGGAGGAGCGAGCAAACCGTCATTGTAGTGATAGCATAACGACAACCTTTCTTTCTCTCTTTCCTTTAGTTTTCGTAATTATTTTCCTTTTATTAGTTATATTTTGTCTCATAGGATTCTTAATACTTATTTCTTCTATAGGAAGTTTTGAACAAATTAAGGGTTTTATTATACATTCGCGAGAAGGATATTGTTTGAATATTCATTATGATTTGAGATTATCTTATGCTTTTAATTTAATTCCTATTTGATATGTATGCTTTGAGACTCGGGTTTCTTATCTAGTTGATTTGCATGTAATTAAATATAATTAAATTAACAGTTTGCTTAGGAGATGATGTGTATTTGAGTTATATATATATTTAATATAAATAATCGAATAAATAATAAGAATCTTCAAGATTAAAATAGGTTTGTCACTAATAAAATAACTCAATTAGGCAGAACACCTATCGAAATAGTTTAGTAAATATAGTAGTATTCAGATTTTAAATTTATAAAAATCGTTTTTCCCTAAGACTTCTATTAAATTCTAGTGTGGAAAATATAATCAAACTAATTATGAATATGATTTGTGAAATAGGATCATTCAACAAGTAAATCAACGAATATCAAGAATGATAAGATTGATTTCTAAATCCTAGAAAGCAAAGTAAAGAACAATGTAAGGAATAAAGCAAGTAAAAAGGTTGGGAGGAATTCTTAGTAAAATATAGGTGAGATAAGAGGATACAAAATACCAAGTATAGGATAATCTTGGATCTAGTATCATAGCTCCACCAAAATCAAGTCTAAAGTAGAATCTCTTCCATACGGATCGTGGCAAGAAATTCCTAGAAAATTGTAGGAATCTCTAAGATTAAAATAGGTTTGTCACTAATAAAATAACTCAATAAGGCGGAACAACTATCGAAATAGTTTAGTAAATATAGTAGTATTCAGATTTTAAATTTATAAAAATCGTTTTTCCCTAAGACTTCTATTAAATTCTAGTGTGGAAAATATAATCAAACTAATTATGAATATGATTTGTGAATAAGGATCATTCAACAAGTAAATTAACCAATATCAAGAATGATAAGATTGAATTCTAAATCCTAGAAAGCAAAGTAAATGAACAATGTAACGAATAAGGCAAGTACAAAGGTTGGGAGGAATTCTTTGTAAAATATAGGTGAGAAAAGAGGATACAAAAAACCAAGTATAGGATAATCTTGGATCTAGTATCATAGCTCTACCAAAATCAAGTCTAAAGTAGAATCTCTTCCATACGGTTCGTGGCAAGAAATTCCTAGATTAAGAACACTTGAATGTTGACAAGATCAAATCTCCCATCAATCATCCTGGTTCCGGTCCATCAATAGGAAACTAATCACATCAACTTGGCACTAATCGTATATCCTGGTTCCGGCCTAACAATTAGTGTTAATCCGAAACCACAATCTCAAATCAAAGCTTGTACTAAAGATAAAATTCAGATCTAAAGTCATCAATGAAATTGCAATTCGAATTAATAAAACCACAATCATTCAATCCAAGAACATCGCAATATCTCAAGTAATTTGTAAAATAAAACCAACCAAATCTACCTATAAGAAATGTAGAAATGAGAATTCCTAAGGTTGGTTAACTAATTACAAAGAATAACAAGGAATAATAGAAGAAAAGGGGAAAGTGAAACATAGACATTGAACCTTCTTCCTCTTCAACTCCTTCTTTTGATTCTTCTTTGCTTCTTCAACTTGGATCTTCAATTTGTGTAGCCCAAATACCCTAGAATATATTCAGTAGATTTCCTTACGGATCGAGGCAAACCTACCAAATTAATCCCAAGATACTCAATACTACAACAAGTAGAGAGTAATCTCTAATAAAATTGGAAAATCAAAGTATAGATCTCTCTCTAAGTTCTACCAAACCTTTACAATTACTTAGCTATTCAGCCTAATCTAACCTCTATCCAACCTCAAATAATGGTAAAAATCTCAATATTTATAGATAACCAAAACAGGGGTAAAATAGTAATTTTACACAAAATTCTCTAAAATCTCGGAACGGAACACCAACACGGGCTCGGTGTTATACGCAACACGGGCTCAATGACAGGTTTATCACTGAGCACATGTTCTTTCTTCTGTCTGGGCATGTTCATGGTCCGAGCGCGTGTTTCTGGACTGGATTTGTATATCTTTCCGGAAATTTCATATTTAGTCCCCGAACTTTGCTCTTTTGATCAATTAACTCCACAAACTTCCCGAAAACAGAAATATCACAATTAAGTACACAATTAAAAAATTCATCTCAATTTACTCTATTAAACCTCAACAATTATGCACAATTACCCTTCAAAAACATTATCAAATTTAGCGTTATCAAGAGACCCAACCATAGGAGATTTTGCAAATTGCCGGATTATGACTAATAACTTGAGGCAACCATACTGAATTTAGGAAGCCTAATAATCTTGAGTTGTAATTAATGCAAATCTTAAGATTAACTTATTAAATTGACAACTTAGTAATTAATCTACAAAGGTTTAGGATTACTTGCGACAACCATATTGAAGTAATCAATTTAGATAACTCGGGTATGGTAGTAAGGTAAATCAAATTCATAATTGTCTTAGATCCACATAAGTTAAGTTTCAAATATAGGTCAACTTAATTGTTTCTTGATAGCATAATTTGAATCCTATTGTTCAATTCATGTTAGTTAAATTACTCTTTTGAAACAACTCCTACATGAATTATAATTTGAGACTAATTCCTAATTCTCTAATATTTTCATAAATGATAAATTCAAATAAGCTATAAATTCATAATTGTCTTAGATCCACATAAGTTAAGTTTCAAATATAGGTCAACTTAATTGTTTCTTGATAGCATAATTTGAATCCTATTGTTCAATTCATGTTAGTTAAATTACTCTTTTGAAACAACTCCTACATGAATTATAATTTGAGACTAATTCCTAATTCTCTAATATTTTCATAAATGATAAATTCAAATAAGTTATTACCGACGACCCTGAAAAACTATATTTATATAAATGTAAAATCGTGGTACAACCGTGTTACTATCTGCATGCGATAGGTACTCTGCGTTAGTTGTGTTTGATTTTGTGACATTGTTTATGAGTCTATTTGCTTTGATTTTAATGATTATTTTTACTCACTCCAAACACACACCACATACACAATCATTTAAAGGAGAAAATTATAAATATGTCGGAAATATTTATTGAGCTCAAAAGTGTTTAGATAATGAAAAATAAATCATAAATAAAACCAAGATTTACCTTTCGAAAATGTTCCTTAAATGTCCTTGATTGTAATCAATTATTCATCCCCCGCACACCATTTGAGCGATACATAGTGGCCCATAATGTTTAGGAAGTCGCTCGATTTGATCGGATGGAGGCTCGCAATGATAGAATCGAAATGAGACAAGACCGCATGGAAAGCAGACAAACACGACTGGAAGAAAATCGGAATGCCATACAGCTGACCTTGTCTCGGATCCACCAGAGGCTCTTCCCGGAGGATTTCGATTTTGATGAGATGGCAGATGTTTTGGTGTGTGTTTTGAGTGAGTAAAAATATAGTATCATATAAAGCAAATAATCTCACAAAACAGTGTCACATAATCAAACACAACTAAGGAGAGTACCTATCGCATGCGAGATAGTAACACGGGAGTACCACGATTTTAAATTTATAAATATCGTATCCTCGGGAACGTTGGTAACGGCTGGTTAGTTTCTACCAATTATGACAAACTTTAAGGTTTAGGGAATTAGTCCTATGTGTCCATTCGATTCAGATATGTTGTTTAAAGAATATTTAAAACAAGAATGGAAAATAATTGACTAAGATCTCTAATGAAGTACGTATGATTAATTAAGGTGAACAATGTTCGAAAGTTCAATTTGCAAATGGATCTAAGGCAATTATGAATTCGAATTATCTTACTACCATACCCGAGTTGTCTAGAATGATTACCTCAATACTGGTCGTTGTAAGTAATCCTAAACCTTTTTAGATTAGTTATTAAGGCGTCAATTTAATAACATAACCTTAAGATTTGCATTAATTCCAAACCCAAGATTATTAGGATGCCTAACCTCAGTACGGTCGTTGTAAGTTATTAGTCCTAATTTGGCAACTCATTAAATCTCCTACGGTCGGGTTTCATTAACAAATCGTCAATTTAATTAACTATTGTAGTATCATGCATCGACCTAAGTTTTATAGCATAAACGCAATACGAGAATCAAATCGAAAGCGTAAAACAATAAGCAATTCATAATGTATATTAAAACATATCCTTCCCGGGAATATATAAATCATTAATCAATCAATCAAAATAAAGAGTATCTTAGGACACAGAATCATAACATATAAAGGAAAAGTAATACAAGAACGAAAAGAAAAGGAAAGAGAAAGTTGTCGTGTTGCTCTCATTGCTTCCACGGACTGGCTTACTCCTCCAGACCTCGCCGAGACTTGGGCTCCGGATCCTTATCTTGCTCTAAAGATCTTCAGAGATCACTTCCTCTCAACTAAACTATAGGGATATTCCTTACGGTCGAGGTTCAACCACTACACTCGAGAAGAAAGAAAAATAATGAAAACTGAATCTCGACTAGAGCTTACCACGAAATTCCTATTGGTTAGGAACCGGAAATGCTCGGTTCGAGTGATCTGGTGTGCTTCAACAACTGGGGGAGTGCATCTATTTATAGGAGTAGAAAAGGGGTTGAAAACAGTGAAAATTCGATGTGGGAAGCCAAAAATACCGTAAACACGGGCAGGAACACGCCTGTCTCGCGTATCTCCAACACGGCCAGTAACACGGGAAGGAACACGCCCGTGTTGGCCTTTTTTTCCATAAATTTCACTTTTAGTCCCCGATTTCTTCCTTTCTTCAATTTTGGTCCCCGAAACTTCCGAAATCAAAAACAGAAAGAATTTGCGTAATTTCCATTCAATTAAATCTAATTAACTCCATAATTAACTCGAATTGAACACAATTAATGTATAAAAATACGATATAAAATCGAGTTATCAAATACCCCACACTTAGTCTTTTGCTTGTCCTCAAGCAAACTACTAAATATAGTCCAAGAAAACACATATAACTCAACTAACCATGTTCATCAATTAAGCATAGGAGGTGTTCAACAATTCAAACTTGTTCGGAAAATCGGAACGAACTATCAACGAGTGAATTACTCTAATGTCTCATCAAATGTATCATGTGCCAATCAAGAAGAAATAATTCAAAATATCCATATTAAATCAACACACATCTAATCATAGAATCTCCCCGGGTGTAGTGTGTGTTCTAATCGACTCATCATCCAAACAATAGACTTCCCTTCAAACTAGTAGAAAGATAGTATGTTGATCATTTAGACGTCACAACAGCTAATTACAATTAACCATCTAGGGATCAAGTCACAATGTCACACTTATTACTCTCTCTTTTTTTTTATATATATATACTCTCTTTTTTTTTCAAACATATATATATATTTTTTTTTCAATGCACTGAGTATAAGCGTTTACTTAAGCATGCTAACTTTAACTACCCTTGTAGCAGGTCCGACTCCGGTGGCTCCCAGACCTCAAAGACCTTAGGGCACCGGGCATTCAATTCTCTTCAGGAGTGATTCCTACGTAGTAAAGAACACTTGCAAAATACCCTTATTAAAATAAATGACAAAAAAATAAACTAGTGCATGCTTCTCAAACTCCTATCAAGTTACCATAACAGCTATCACAACATCGGATGGTCTAACACTATTTAACTAAAAGTCCAAAAGTGATCCATCAGTCAAACAATTTTGCCAAAATAGATGTGCTCAAGATAACAAGGATTTCCTACAACTAGACTAGCATCAAGTTTCTATGAATAAATCAAACTCAATCCTCAAGACTCTTACAATCAAACAAATAGCTTTTATCATAGGCGGAGTAAATCATACTTCAAAAGTTTATCGGATATCCTAAAAAGTTTAAAATTGCCATAAAATTCGAGAAAATTCAAAAAAATCTAGCAAAATTTAGCCCACAGAAATTCACCCCTACCCTCACACTTAAAATGAACACTGTCCTCGGTGTTGTAGGAAAGTGGAGATGAAAAACCCCACACTTAATCTAAAACATCTATGAACAAATAAGACAAAGCAAAGCAGAAAGATGTTTAAGACTAAGTAGTGTCCTAAAAATAGAAAAATAAGAAACAAGACAGAAAACAAAAGCAAACACAAAAGCGAAGCAAAAACAAAATAAAAAAAACAAAAAAGAGGAAAAGAAAAAAAACACAGGGTTGCCTCCCCGAAAGCGTTTCGTTTTTGTCGTTTAGCTGGACAACCTTCTATCAATCAAATAAGGTTTTTGTATCCCCCTTTTCCATTGATTCTCTGTAGAATTTCAATCTTTGACCATTCACTTTGAAAGTTGTACCATCTGTATTTATTATTTCGCAAGCTCCATACGGTGAAACTTCTTTGATAATGAACGGACCTGGCCAATAACTACGCAATTTTCCTGGAAACATTCTCAAACACGAGTTAAATAATAGCACTTTGTCACCAGGCTGAAAAACTTTTAAAGTTCTGAGCTTCTTATCATGCAAAATTTTACTTTTCATTTTGAAATTCAAAGAATTCTCATATGCATTATATCTCCATTCATCAAGTTCATTCATTTGTAACATCCTATCTTTTCCAATTAGCTCATCATCTAGATTGCACTTTTTCAATGCCCAATATGCCTTATGTTCTATTTCAACAGGTAAGTGACATGCTTTTCCATAGATCAAACGATACAGTGAGAACCGTGTAGATGTTCTAAATGCAGTTCTAAATGCCCATAATGCATCATCTAGCTTTGTAGACCAATCTTTTCTATTTACACCTACAGTTTTCTCTAAAATCCTTTTTATACCTCTATTTGTTACCTCAACTTGTCCACTCGTTTGTGGATGATAGGCAGTGGAAAACTTGTGATAAACTCCATACTTTTTAGTACCTTCTCCAGCTGGGAGTTGCAAAAGTGAGTTCCTCTGTCACTTATCAAAGCTCTAGGACAACCAAATCTAGCAAATAATTTCCTGAGAAATCTGCACACAACTTTAGCATCGTTAATAGGTAATGCCCGAGCTTCGGGCCATTTGGAAAAATATTCAACAGCTACTAAGATGTATTTATTGCCATATGAAGAAGGAAATGGTCCCATAAAATCTATACCCCAAATATGAAAAATTTCAACACTTTGAATTCCTCTTTGGGGCATACCATCCTTAGAAGAAATATTACCTGTTCTTTGACATGTATCACAAACCTGTATATGGGATACAACATCCTTGAAGATCGTGGGCTAATAGAATCCTGCTTCTAACACCTTCCTTGCAGTGTTATTAGCAGCTAAATGGCCTCTAGTAGGTCCCTTGTGACAGTGATTTATGATTTTCGTGCATTCTTCTCCGGATACACATCTTCTAATAATCTGATCTGCACAAATACGAAACAAGAAAGGATCTCCCCAATAGTAATATTTCAAATCAGCGAAAAATTTCTTCTTTTGCTGATAAGTCATATCACTGGGAATTTATTTAGCAGCAAGATAGTTAACAATATCGGCAAACCACGGAAGAGAACTATCAACGTAATTCAACATTTGTAGCAAATATAGACTCTCATCAGGGAATTTGTTAGATATCACAGACTCATCAATAGATTCTAACTCAGGATTCTCTAACCTAGATAAATGATCAGCAACTAGGTTTTCAGCTCCTTTCTTATCCCTTATCTCGATGTCAAACTCTTGTAAAAGTAAAACCCATCTAATCAACCTAGGTTTGGCATCGATTTGTTAAACAAATATTTGAGTGCAGAATGATCAGTATAAACAATTGTTTTAGACAAAACAAGATATGACCTAAATTTGTCAAATGCATACACAACAACCAGCAATTCTTTTTCAATAGTAGTGTAATGCTCTTGAGCATCCGTCAAAGTTTTACTAGCATAGTATATCACATGAAACTTCTTATCATGCCTTTGTCCTAAAACAACACCTACTACATAATCACTAGCATCACACATCAATTCAAAAGGCAAGTTCCAATCGGGTGATGTTATAATAGGTGCAGTGGTTAATAGTTCCTTCAGTTTATTAAAAGCTTTCATGCCTTTCTCATCAAATACCAAAGGAACATCTTTCCCTAAAAGATTATTCATAGGTCTAGCAATCAGAGAAAAGTCTTTTATGAATCTTCTATAAAAACCAGCGTGACCTAAGAAACTTCTGACAGCTTTAACAGAATTAGGTGGAGGTAGCTTAGAAATAACTTCAATTTTAGCTTTATCTACTTCCATACCTAAACGGGAAATTTTGTGACCAAGTACAATTCCTTCTTTTACCATAAAGAGACATTTCTCCCAATTAAGCACTAGATTCGATTTTATACATCTTTCAAGCATGCATTCTAAATTTCGCAGGCAAGTCATAAAAGAATCACCAAATACAGAAAAATCATCCATAAATACTTCCATAGAATCCACCTAACATGTCTTCAAAAATAGCAGTCATGCATCTCCGAAATACATAATCCAAAAAGCATTCTTCTACATGCAAATGTTCCAAAGGGACATGTAAAAGTAGTTTTATGATGATCATCATGTGCAATAGGAATTTGGAAATAACTAGAAAACCCATCTAAAAAGCAATAAAACATATGTCCGGAAAGCCTTTCTAACATTTGGTAAATAAAAGGAAGAGGGAAGTGGTCTTTTCGAGTTGCAGGGTTTAATTTTCTATAATCAATACAAATTCTGTGGCCAGTTACAGTTCTAGTAGGAATTAATTCATTATGCTCATTTTTCACAACTGTAATTCCTCCCTTTTTCGGTACTATTTATACAGGGCTAACCCACTCACTATCGGATATAGGGTAGATAAGTCCAAAGCATCTAACAATTTAATCACTTCCTTTTTCTCTACATCACACATATTAGGATTTAATCTCCTCCGAGGTTGCACACAAGGCTTATAATCGGATTCTAATAGAATTTTATGAGAGCAAAAACTTGGATTAATACCTGGAATATCAACAATCTTATAGGCAAATGCTCTCTTGTACTTCTTGAGTGCATTCAGAGTCAACTCCCTTTGCTCTTCCGTCAATTCGGAGGAAAGAATGATAGGAAGTTTCTTACCTTCATCTAGGAAGCCGTAACATAAGTGATTTGGCAATGCCTTCAGCTCCAAATCAGGCGGATCCTCGAAAGATGTCTTCTCATGTTTGAGCACGGAATCACCTATCTCAGAAAACTGGTTAGAATTATGGGATTCCTCATTATTTTCAGTGATAGGATTTTCGGAATCCTCTTCAGCTTCTTCTTCTTCACATAGAGCAACTAAGACAGGATCCTCAGACAACAATTTAGGCATGCTATTCTCCACATAATGATCAATAATATCCATAGAAAAACAGATATCATCTAAATGTGCAGGGTGTCTAAGAGTAGATTTCAAATTGAAAGTAATATCTTCATTGTTCACCCTCAATCTTATCTGACCACCGCTTACATCTATCAATGCCTTAGAGGTAGCTAGAAAAGGTCTACCTAGAATTAATGGTATACTACTTTCACCACTCATATCCATCACAACAAAATCAGCATGGAAGGCAAATTTATCTACTTTAACAAGTATGTCCTCTATAACTCCCCTAGGGATTTTGACTGATAAATCGGCGACAAGTTGTACACACATTCTGGTTTCCTTCGGATTATGTAATCCTAGTTTATCAAATAGACTAGATGGCATTAAATTAATACTAGCTCCTAAATCAGCTAAAGAATTTATGTTAGTAATATTTCCTATAGTGCATGGTAAAGTAAAACTGCCAGGATCTTTTTGTTTTGAAGGCAACTTGTTTAAAAGAATAGCAGAAACACATTCATTTAAAACAACTTTATCCATGTCTAGCTTTCGCTTATTACTAACAATTTCTTTTAAAAACTTAGCATACTTAGGCATTTCAGAAACAACATCAAGAAAAGGTAAATTAACATGAATTTGACTAAAAATTTGCGGAAATTTCTCAAACTGCTCATTCTCTTTATTTTGCTTCAATCTCGAAGGATATAGGGCCTTCGGTCAATACTCTTGTGTGGGTATCTTTTGTTCCTCGGCTACTTTCTCTCTTTCGACTTCCGTCGGCGTTGAGTTCTTGGAACTCTCTCCTTCTTCCTGCACGGAAATAGTAGGGTTAGTAATTTTAGGAATAAGAGGGTCTAGAAAATCCCAAACTCGAGGTCGTAACATGGCTACATACTCCAAGCTTTCGCCTAAAGAATGCAAAGCCTCAAACAATAACAAATCAATACACTAAAAATTCCATAAGAAAATGTTAACCAATCAACTAGAATTCATAAGTCTCAAATAATTATTCTCAAACATATCGCAACCGACAAAAGAAATAACCCTAAATCCAAAACAAATTTATGTCTCTTACAAAAAAAATATATAAACGATCAGCTTAACTTTTGAGACCAAGGTTCCTCACATATCTTCTTATTTGTCATCTGAAAAAAAAACATTTAAGGGAGGGGATGAGCTAAAAAGCCCAGTGAATAAAAGGAGTTTTATTTGAGAAACTTCAAAATCATATCATACTCAAAATATTACAAAACAGAGTCACAAACACTTAGAAGATATTTACGAAGTCAAAGTAACAAATAACTTTCAAAGACAATCAAAAACTTTCTCCATTGCATTACTTTCTTTCAAACAGAATCGATAGAATTAAATTCAATTCCACCTTTTTTTTTATAAGGCTCAAGCAAGCATAGTCATTCGTTGGTTTTAATCGATATCGATCCTAGCCGTTTATCCCGCTAGGTAGGCCGAACTTATAACAAGAGAGCTTTTTCACCATGCTCAATGGGTTCGGAACTTATATAGTTTGGAACATGTTCCCCCAACTTATTCCTAACTAACTTGAGCCAAAACTTATGTTTTTCTTCTCTTAGAGCATACTGAAATAATAAATAAGCAACATAATAAAATCAAAGTTAGAATTTGGACACTAACTGAATAAAACAACGTAATATACACACACACACACACACACACACGCATATATATATATATATATATATATATATATATATATCTACGTATAAGAAACTAATTCTACAAAACAAGAAATGAAATGAAAGAAAATTTAATAAATAATTAATCTTCTATACTCAAATAAATTTTTTAAAAAAACAATACATATATATACACACACACCGAGAAGGAAAAGTATGTAATACATATATATACAAAACATCGGAAAACGATTTCCAAATGATTGAAATAAATTAAATATCCAAATAATTAATTTATTCTTTTTTAAATCTTGTGAAATCAATTCTCAACTTCCGAAATCGTCCAAAATCAAAACTTTTATTTCTATATCAAAATAATTAAATAAAATAGCTAAATAAATAATGGCTAATAAACTGAAAATAAAATTCCGGAAATCAGATTTTTGTATTATCCCAAACTTATAAAATCCAGGAATTAAATAAAAAAATAAATTTTATAAACGCTTAAAACAAAAAACCCCAAAAATCAGGTTTCAAAAAGTAAAAGGAATTTCTCTGTATTTTTAAATGTAATTAATATAAACAGGAACTAAGCAAATCCTTATAATTCAACGATATAAAAAATCATATTATAAAATAATAATCCCAGTATCTACATAAAAACGTAAAATTATTAATTTGAGAAAAACATCTGTTTACTCACCTCTGGTAGTTCCAATCAATATCACCCAAATCAATGTCCGAATTCTGACTCGCTAACTCTCATCAATTGAAATCTCTACAATTGTTCCCTTCTGATGCTTGTCTCTTTAAAACTCAAAACCGTCGCCACATATTATTTTCTTAAAACCCTAATTTTATTCCTCACCCAACTCCGATAACATAAAATGATATAATTAAAATACTTATATAATAAAAAAAAAAGACTTGTGAATTTCCTTATTTACCCCTCCTTAGGGGATCTCAGAGTTAAATTTTTGCATTCTCTTATTGGGTTGTTCTCAGTATTGCTCGGTAATGCACCATGAGCTCTTCCCGAAATCTGATTTGTCAGCTGTCCCATTTTCCTTTCTAGAGTTTGTAGAGAGGCGTGTGTGTTTCTGGCAAAGGTCTCGGTCTGCCTCAACCTTTCATCTATCTGTCTCATCCTCTCATCTCGCTTCTCTCATTCTCTGTTCATTACTCTCCTGCATCTTTTTACCCGATTCAATCATTTCCTTATTTGAGTTCATTATTCCTTTCACCATCTCCCTCATTTCTTGCATAGGGTCTTTAGGTTGATTGGAATTTCTCGCAGTGGTAATGTCGGCTTGTTGTGATCAGGGAAAGGAGCATTCTGATAATTCCTTGGATAATTCATGGCTCCAGCATTATTCTTCCAACTAAATCCAAGACGATTCCTCCAATTGGGGTTATAAGAATTCCTCATAGGTGTTGTATTAACAACATCCACATACTCCATTTCTTCTGGAATAGTCGAATTCCATTGCCAAAACAATCACCACTGAAATGCGGTCCTTGACAAAACTCACAGACTTGATATACCTTTTGAATGTTTCTTCCTTGAAGAGCAGTTAGTTGATTATTAAATTGAGCCTTTATACTTTCAATTTGCTCGTCCAAAGAGGAGTTTGTCATGTTAGCTAGCTATTTTTGAGGTTTCGCCCTTACACTTGTCCTCCAATTCTTATTAGTTTTGCCCATCCTTTCCAATGCATTAGTTGCATCTATCTCATTCATTCCATTAAAACCTCCTTGAGGGTTCAACCCATCCAGTATTTGCTTTCCCTGCTCGTTCATTCCTCCGTAGAACTGCTGTAATACGAGTGGTTCACGAAATCCATGTTGAGGGCATGCTCTTAATAACTCCTTCATTCTTTCCCAAGCGTCGACAACAATTTCATCCTCTGCTTGTGAGAAACTTGATATTGCTTTCCTCATTTCCAAGATTCTAGCAGTTGGGTAGTACTCGGTTAAGAATGCTTTGCTCAGTTGGTCCCATGTTGTAATTGAACCAGTAGGGACTCGAAGTAACCATTTCTTTGCTCTATCCCTTAGAGTGTATGGGAATAAGGTCAACATCACCAACTCAATGGGACTATCCCCTTTAAAAGCATCACACACCGCATCGAACTCGGATAAATGTTCCATTGGGTCCTCGGATGGTAATCCTCCGAATTGTGACCTTGTGATTACCAATTGCGGAACTCCCGGTTTCAAGTCATACCTATCTCCTTCGGGCAACCTTATAGCACTGCACATAGGTATGTTTTGCGGCTGGATGTAAGTTTCCATTGGTGGTGGTGGTGGTTGTTGAGCTGCCATTTCTGGTAAGATTAGTTTTCTCCTTGCACCTCTAGCTTTGCGGCTTAAGATTTTGGAATTGTCAAGCCTTTCTCGAAGTTCAGCCCTTGAGGCTCAAGTCATACAACTGCAAACAAAGAGTACAAAGATAGATAGGATGCAAATATAATTAGAAGTTCGAAGATAAAATGTTAAATATTTTTTGTTTTTTTTTTTTTTTTTTTTTTTTAGATTCTAGATAATTTCTAGAAAATTTCTTAGTATGATTTTAGAATGAATTTTATACAATTTGGATAACCTTAATTATTTAATATAGGAAATCCTATACTAAGAAAGTAGGATCTAATTCCACTAATTGTGTCTTAATTGATAAATACTACTGTTACCAAATCATAAAATTTCTACAATTTTACGCGGAATTTCAAAAATATTATGAATTTAGCGTTCCCCGGCAACGGCGCCATAAATTTGGTGTGTGTTTTGAGTGAGTAATAATATAGTATCATATAAAGCAAATAATCTCACAAAACAGTGTCACATAATCAAACAAGACTAAGGCAGAGTACCTATCGCATGCAGATAGTAACACGGGAGTACCACAATTTTAAATTTATAAATATCGTATCCTCGGGAATTATGACACACTTTAAGGTTCAGGGAATTAGTCTTATGTGTCCATTCGATTCAGATATGTTGTTTAAAGAATATTTAAAACAAGAATGGAAAATAATTGACTAAGATCTCTAATGATGTACGTATGATTAATTAAGGTGAACAATGTTCGAAAGTTCAATTTGCAAATGGATCTAAGGCAATTATGAATTCGAATTATCTTACTACCATACCCGAGTTGTCTAGAATGATTACCTCAATACTGGTAGTTGTAAGTAATCCTAAACCTTTTTAGATTAGTTATTAAGGCGTCAATTTAATAACATAACCTTAAGATTTGCATTAATTCCAAACCCAAGATTATTAGGATGCCTAACCTCAGTACGGTCGCTGTAAGTTATTAGTCCTAATCTGGAAACTCATTAAATCTCCTACGGTCGGGTTTCATTAACAAATTGTCAATTTAATTAACTATTGTAGTATCATGCATTGACCTAAGTTTCATAGCATAAACTCAATACGAGAATCAAATCGAAAGCGTAAAACAATAAACAATTCATAATGTATATTAAAACATATCCTTCCCGGGAATATATAAATCATTAATCTATCAATAAAAATAAAGATTATCTTAGGACACGGAATCATAACATATAAAGGAAAAGAAATACAAGAACGAAAAGAAAAGGAAAGAGAAAGTTGTCGTGTTGCTCTCACTGCTTCCACGAACCGGCTTACTCCTCCAGACCTCGCCGAGACTTGTGCTCCGGATCCTTATCTTGCTCTAAAGATCTTCAGAGATCGCTTCCTCTCAACTAAACTATAGGGATATTCCTTACGGTCGAGGTTCAACCACTACACTCGAGAAGAAAGAAAAAATAATGCCGAATCTCGACTAGAGCTTATCACGAAATTCCTATTGGTTAGGAACTCGGAAATGCTCCTGTTCCGAGTGATTCTGGTGTGCTTCAACAACCGGGAGAGTGCATCTATTTATAGGAGTAGAAAAAGGACTGAAAACAGTGAAAATTCGATGTGGGACGCCAAAAATACCGTCAACACGGGCAGGAACACGCCCGTGTCGCGTGTCTCCAACACGGCCAGCAACACGGGCGGAACACGCCCGTGCTGGCCTTTTTTTTCCAGAAATTTCACTTTTAGTCCCCGATTTCTTCCTTTCTTCAATTTTGGTCCCTGAAACTTCTGAAATCAAAAACAGAAAGAATTTGTGTAATTTCCATTCAATTAAATCCAATTAACTCCATAATTAACTCGAATTGAACACAATTAATGTATAAAAACACAATATAAAATCGAGTTATCAGCTTTCATTGACACACCTGTCCGACCATCTCATCCACCGCCACCACCGCATAACTAATTTTTTCTCTTATCCCTTTTTCTTGTTTTCCTTGTTTTTCTTGCTTTTCTTGTTTTTTGTTTTGTTTTCTTTATTTGTTTTCATTTTTTTCTTTTCTTTTTCTTTTTATGTTTCTTAGTTTTTATGATCGGGGTATATATTATATGATGGGGCTGTAATGGAAATATCATTTACATATAATATGGCTCGTGTTTTTCCCATGTTTATCTTTTACTTCCTATGTTCTAAATACGAGTTGGAGTAGTTATAACACCTACCTAAAACACTGAGTACAATGTTCGATTTAATTGTGGGGTAGGAGTTATCTATTTTACTTGTTTTGTACCAAATTTTTTGAATTTTCTTGAATTTCTTAGCAATTTCGGACTTTTAGGCTACTTAGAAATATTTTTGTGAGCTTTTGAAGTTTGATTTATTCGTAGAAATTTTATGCTATTTGTTTGATTGCTAGAATCTTGAGGATTGAGTTTGATTTATTCGTAGAAATTTGATGCTAGTCTAGTTGTAGGAAATTCATGTTACTTTGAGCACATCTATTTTGGCAGATTTTTTGATTAATGGATTACTTTTGGACTTTTAGTTAAATAGTATTAGACCATTTGGATGTTATGATGACTGTTTATGGTGAATTGATAGGAGTTTAAGGAACTTGCCACTAGAGTGTTTATTTATTCGGTATTTATTTGAATAAGGGTAGTTTACAAGTGTTCTTTGCTACTCGGGAATTACTCCTGAAGGGAATTGAATGCCCGGTGCCCTAAGGTCTTTGTGATCTAGGAGCCATCGAAGTAATACCCGCTACAAGGGTCGTTAAAGTTAACATGGTTACGTAAACACTTATACCCATTGCATTGTTATTTTTTTAAAAAAAAAGTATATATATGAAAAAAAAAGTGAGGTTTGAAAAAAAAAAAGGAGAGAAAAATAAATGTGGCATTCTGACTTGATCCCTAGATAGTTGTTGTATTTGGTTGTTATGATATTTGAGTAATCGAAGTACTATCTTTTTAATTGTTTGAAGGGAAGTCTGTTATTTGAATGATAAGTCATATTAGAACACACACTACACTCGGGAAGATTCTATGATTGGATGAGTGTTGAATTGATATGAGTATTTTTTAATTATTTCTTCTCGATTCATGCATGATACATTTGATGAAGCATTATGAGTACTTCACTCTTTGATAAGCTCGCTATTTTTGAGAAGTTTGAAATGCTAAAATTCTGTGAACACTTTCTTAACTTAATTGACAAACATGATTACTTGAGTTATATGTGTTTTTCTTGAAATATATATTTAGTAGTTTGCTTGAGGACAAGCAAAAGACTAAGTGTGGGGTATTTCATAACTCGGTTTTATATCGTGTTTTTATATGATATTTGTGTTCAATTCTTGTTAATTGTGATGTTAATTGGATGAAATTAGTTGGAAATATCATTTAATTACGTTATTTTGGTTTTAGGAAAGGTTCGGGGACTAAATTACAAAATTGGACAACACTAGGGGCAAAAGTGCGATTTTTAACCAGTTTGGACAGCCTTCCAAGAATTCTGGACGGCCACCCAAGGATCCTGGACGACCGTCCCGGAGAGGATTAGGTCATCCGAGCAGCCATCAAGAGATCTAGTGGCGCGATACTTGATATTTTTGCCCTAAAAATGTCTAAAAAGCCCCCAAACTCACCCCTATAAATAGAGGCATCACTCTCCACTCTTGCCGGACCAAAATTGCAGAGAACACGTGGGTTTTTGAGTGTCGAGCTCGAGTTCTCTTGTAGATCTTTTCTTTCATTGTTTTTGTTTTCTATTTTCGAGCTTGAACCTCGACCGTAAGGGATAGCTCCGAGAAGACTACGAGAGGCGTGAGTGTCAAAGATTTGAAGATCATGACAAAGGATCGAGTTGCAGAATCGGCGAGCATCCGGAGGAATGAGCAAACTGTTATTGTAGTGACACCATAACGACAACCTCTCCGATGAGTTATATTTATATATAAAAATAGTATAAATAATTGAATAAAATAGTACTAAAAATAATAGGAATTCTCAAGATTAAAATAGAATTGTCACTTAGAAAATTAACTCAACTAAGCAGAGAACCTATCGAAATAGTTTAGTAAATAAAGGTAGTATTCAGATTTTAATATTTATAAAATCGTTTTCCCAAAAACGTCTATTAATTTTTAGTGTGGAAAATATAATTAAATCAATTATGAATATGATTTGGAAGTATGAATCAATCATCAAGTAATCCAACATTTATCAAGAATGATAGGATTGAATTCTAATTTCCTAGAAAGCAAATTAAAAGAAAGCAAAGTAAAGAATATGGATGAAACAATATTGAATATTGAAGAACTCACTAAAGACATTAGAGAGAGTGGAGGATACACTTCACAGTGGAAACCAAGTAACATGAATCAATTACCACAATTTCACCAAATCCCAGTCTAAGGATGAATTTCCTCAAGACGTGTCGTTGAAAGAAATTCATACATGAAGAACAACTCGGATATATTAGTAAGATTAGATCCCTACTAATCATCCAAGGTCGGTACATCAATAGGAAAATAACCAAACTAATCTAATCGTATATCCAAGGTCCGGTCTAACAATTAGTGTTAACTCGAACTACAAAATCGAATTAGAGCTCAACTCAAGATAAGAATTCAAATCAAAGCAATAATTGAAATTGCAATTCAAGCTAATAAAATCATAACAATCAACTCACAATAGATCAATCTCAAAGTGAAGATGTAACTTGAAACCAACCACTTCTACCCTAAAGAAATGTAGAAGAAGAGAGTTCCTATTGGGTTGGTAAACTAGATTACAAGAAATAGCATCAAAAGTAATAGAAGAAGGTAAGAAAACAAATCCAAAACCAGTTTTCAATTGATACGGAAAAGTCTCTTCACTTCAACTCCTCTCTTGAATCATCTTCTTGCAACTTTGAAGCTTGGAAGGATTGAAGTAGATCAAAACACCTATTGAATAGATTGCACAACTCTTCTTTATAGACCGAGGAGAAATTACACAACCTAACTAGAGACAATTATCACTACAACAATCTAGATAATCCTCTATGTAAAAGTAGAACA